>CAEGAE010063230.1:0-90218 GCA_903067095.1 Girardinus metallicus | reverse complement strand
GCCGCTCTACTTTGGACTCTGGCTCTCAGATGGAGCAACTGCTGAGATCTGCAAACTAGTGTAGAGTGGGATTTTTAGGCTTTGGACTTTCAGAACTAAAACTGGGATGTGACCAATAAGTCGTGTATGTAAGTAAGTCGACAAGAAACAACATGACATTCTGTATTTCATCAATGACTCTTGTATGTTATTGTGCCTCTTGTGGTAAATTTTTAATTTCACACTTTGACATTCATAGTTGATATTTTTACTTTATAAAATGGAAAAATATTTCAAACTTTTGCAATAAAACTACACAACTGCTTTTGTGCTTGGCATAGGATTGTTAAAATTTTATTTATTGCTTTTTTTTGACTGTTATTACAACTTCCTTTTTGTTTTTCTGTTACTGTTGCTATTTTTCCCTCATAATTTTCAAAATAAAAGACTTGGACTGTAGCCGGAAATTATAGTTATTCTTTATTTTAACACTTTATATTTGTTTCTGCATTTGTCGAAAGTTAAATCTTTCCTTTGGTATTTATATGCTGATATAGAAATATTTACACACATAAACTAACATAAAAATTAACAGAATTATGCAGTAAAGAGTATTAACTTCTCTATCAGCACCTCTTTTCCTTCTAAATAAAAATGTTTCCTTGTAAATCATCATAGTTTACAACAGGAGAGATTCTTTATTATACTATAACAGTTCAACACTGGTACATTAATTGTAGCATCAAAAACCAGTTTCAGCTCCTCGAAATATGATAAAATACATTATCAGCCATTCAGAGGTTATTCTGGTTTTTCAGGTTGTGATTCAAGAGAGACAGCAAAATTAAAACTTAAGCAAATCTATCGAATCACAACAGTTCATCAGTCTGGACTTGGTCAAGAAGTTGATATGTGGAAAGTCATTTCATTTGCAAAACAAAACCTTTTTAAAATATCCTTAAGTACATCATAGGAACATATAAAGTAAATATATAAAAAGGTAAAACTACATTACATTATATTAGTATCAACACATTTGGCCATGACTGCAGTATCTTAATTGTATCTTGGAGAACATTAACAAACTGTTCTGTCATTCTGAACAGGCTGTTTGTTTGTGTTCAGCGAACTAGTGATTCATTCAGGTTGCTGTTCGGCATTCCTTTCATCGCTCATCTGGGAAAATTAAAAAAATGCAGCCACTCTAGCTGAGAGCTTCATAACTCTAGAAACACGTTTTAGTCCAGACGAAATAAAGGCCTGTGGAAAAGTTAGCACAATGGAACTTGAAGCTACTTTTTTCTTGTCTACTGCTAATAAAAATCACATCCAAACATTTTATTTCCTAATATGCAATCGATTAATCATGATTAATTGTAATTAATTGTAATTAATTGATTCAGTACTATTCTGGATGCTTTTTATATTGATTGCTTAGAAGGTACATTATTACATCTTAGGAGTTTTATTTATGGCCACTTAACTCTTCATCATAAACACAATAGCAGCAAGTGAACTACTCCCTTGTAGTTCCCAGCAGTAGCTGTGGTGGTATGCAAAGAATGTCACCTCTGTGACAGCTGGGAATTTTTTCCTGCAGCATGCGTTCAGGTGCCACAAAGACTAGATGTCATAATGTAATGAGCTGTGATCATGTGTCTGACTTCTATTCACTGGAAATTCTTAGGCTTTGTTAGATTTACAAACCTTTGAGTCAAGATGGCTCTACTCTACCTGCACAGAAAAAAGCCCCCAAGATATATCAATGTACCAGAATATATTTTAAGTGCCATTCTTTTTATAAAAAGGATATATTATACAGAATCCACTTTTTGCATGTTTTTGTACTTGGGTTTTGTTGAGAAAAAAATATTTTGTGTTTTCCTTCTATCTCTGTTAGCTAGCTGCTAAGCTAAGCTAAAGGTAAAAGAAATGACATGTTAGGAAATGCCCTCAAAGCTAAGACTACAGGGTACTAGGAACTAGATAGCGCTGTCTTTGGGGCGTAGCTTACAGAGAGGCTAACAAAGGGGATGGGTAACTGTTCGGGGGGTACCATTTTGACTTGCTACCTCTTAAAGGTGACATGTGAAACAAGCCATTACACATGCCACTTTTTGGTATTAATAAATGGAATTCGTGAATTCAACTCACTGACTCTTCTGTAACCTCATACATCAAAAACTCAGCATGGAGAACGGATAATTCTCTACGTTTTCCACTCCTAAAAACAGCTCTAGTGCTAAAAAAAAAAACCTACACCGAGCCATTTTTTTGGCATTAGATTCATGATTTTGGTGTCTGGAAAATGAACCATTTCAAAAGCCTTATGATTTTTACGTCACATTCGGTCAGCATTGTGCCGTTACCTAGCAACCCATGCAGAATTCCGCCCGTTTCCTAGCAACCCAAGCATAGCTCCAGCTCAGTATATAGCTGGTTTTACTGTTGTATGCGCTGTACAATGGCTGCTGGAAAAGATAAGTGTTTTATTGTTGACTCACCATCCAGAAACCACTTGCTGCATTCTTGTTGATTGTGCAGGAGGCTCCACGTCTGCTTTTCAAAGATGCATCTGTTTACACTCGCACTGTTTACACTTGAGTTGGGGGACATGAATAGCAGCAGCTTATTTGGATTTAAAGTGACAAGAGGCTCTAAAATAGCTCATTCTGAACTTAGAACTGAGCATACTAAAATGTCATTATTTAATAATGGTTTTGTGCAAATAATGCATTGAAAATATTTTGTATAGACCATAGACGCATCCGAAACTTTAAGGCGTAAATAGATTAGGAGCAGACTGCTTGCTGAGCTTGTTGGATAAGGAGAACTAAGGGCAGCTACTCTGACTCTGGAGAAGAGGGGAATCCATCCATCCATCCATCCAGACTCCCCAGAGGAAACAAGAGAGCGAGGAGTTTCCCAGACTCATTCCTCTGCTGCCTGGTAGTCATTAAACGCTTGGCTAATCAACTTTTAGCTTCTCTCCTGAGCAGCAGCGGCTCTCCGAGGCGCTCTGAGAGCTTTTAATGAAGACGGACGAGGGTGGAAGTGTGAGGCGCGGACGGATGGTTGTAGATCATCAGCGGCTGTGGAGACGTGGTAGCTGTCAGTTGCAGTTAGTTGGTTATAATCGGACTTATTGATTGGTGTCTGCGGAGGAGCTTTTTCTACATCTGTGGATGCTTAAACAAAATGTTTGAGGGTATCACCACTAAAATAAACAATAACAAAGCACTGTCATGTTTTTATAACTGACTGGACATTCATTTGTTTGATATAATTGCATTAGCTTCCAAAGCAAGAAGAGTTTAAATTCTTTAAATAGTTTGGTTTCCTGGACCTATTGCATTCCTAGTGGGTTTCAGAGGACTATTAATAGTTCCTCTAAAGACTAATCGTGGATCAGAAAGTTTCGACACCTGACACCAACAGAGAATGATTAAACCTTAACCTTGTATTGCACTGATATTTTCAGGTCTTTTTGTACCTCCGCCTTTCAGAGTCTAAAACGTGCCAATTGAATCTGTAAAGTTTAATAATGTTTATTATTACACCTGACTCTTCCAGGAATGGATCCCTCCATGGGCCAGGAGAGGAGAACACCGGTCACCCCCTCCTCCTCGTCCCGCTACAACCGCCGGCGGTCGTCAGGCTCCAGGGATGAACGCTACAGATCAGGTAATGTGTCTAAAATATTTGTTTCAACTGGTGAACTTCTGGACTGCTGCTGCTTTCAGATGAGTTATTTCATTGGCTTTTGTTCAATTATCAAACAAACCCAATTGGTCTGACTTTCATAGATCCACTAACATAGAACACAATGATTGAAAACAGAGTAGCTGCTTAATAATCTGATAATATGACCTTTTTAAAGGGGACCTATTATGCAAAATTTAAATTTTTCACATTTTTATGCTTCCTTTTGGGTTTACACTGCTTCTAAAAAATAACCTACCCAGCTGTTTAATGCAACAAGTTAGTATTTTATGACCAGGCCTGTTACCTAGCAACCCAAGCTGAGCTCCAGTATGTTTGGTCAGCTGGTTTTACCACTGTAAGCGCTGTACAATGGCTGCTGAAAAAGACATTCTTGTTGTGCATGAGGCTCTACTTTTACTTTTCGAAGATGTAGAGCTGTATAATTGCGCATTGGTTCACAGCCATTTTCACTTGCGAGTGTAAACGTTGTGTTTTGTGGCGTGTCCATCAGCAGCTTATTTGGATTTAAATGAGCTCTTTTCGTTCTGGAAGGAGCTCAAAATGTGGTGAGCATGTTTTGTATAGGCCACAGACCTTTCCTAACTAGTTCAAGCAAACATACAGCAGTACAACCAGTTGACCAAAAGAGCTGGAGCTCAGCTTGGGTTGCTAGGTAACGGGCTGGGCTTTGCTGGGGTTGCTAGGTAACGTCACATTCCGGGGGTTTCTGAAACGGCTCTTGTTCCAGACACCAAAATACATTAACTTATTGCCAAAAACCAGTTGGATCCTTTATTTATTTATTTTTTTGAAGCACTTGGGTTGTTTTTAGAAGCTGTAGATCTGTCAGTGAATCTCATTTAAAATAATATGGTAAATTGGAGCTGGTGATGTTTTTGGCTTATATGAAATGCCTGCAATATTCTTATTTTGAACTTAGATGCTAAAGACGAGTTTAATCTCTAGCTTAATTGGAGGAAAAAAAAAACTTTTAGGTATCATATGGAAAGGGAGACATTTTTAACAACAAACTCACTTCTACGCACTCTGCAGTCAACCTCAGTAAACAACAAGACAATAAAAGTTCAATTGAGATTGAAATTACCTCCCTCCCCCTGCAAAAACACACACACACGCCAAGTAAACACACATCTGAGAGCTGCATTCATCCTCACTAATGTCTCACTTATGTCATTACGGAGCAAACAGTCTCTGTATCGTCTGTCGTCGTGTTTGCCGTCTGCAGACAACAGGCTCCTCTCAAACAAACCCAGCTGTGGCTAAATCAGAACGCTTTATCTCGCTGCTACAAACATTCATTTACAAAATGTCCTCGTCTACTTCTGCCTAAACTTAATCTGGTTGGAAAGCACAAGGCCTCATGGGAGCTGCTGTCAGCCGGGGGATGGTTGTGTACGAAACTGGATGTGAGCAAATGGGAACATGGTGTTGATTGTAAAAGGAATGCTGCTTCATAAAGGCTGGATCATAAACCCACTGGTGATTCTTGCAAAAAGCAGGAAGTCTTTTATATTTACTCTGCCTGCAAAAGTTAACACTTAAATGTTTTGCAATGTACTTCAAGTGTATGTTGTTGGGGAATTTAGCTTTAGAGATCCCCTGTGGTGGTAAATTATTGCATGTTTTCATGTTAAACATTCTCATTTTAACAGAGCAATAATCTGTTTTTCTCTTCTTTTAGTTTTGTTTTCATATGTCATTGTTTTAGATCTGCTGTTTAGATGACTTGTTAGGGCCACTGAAGATAGAAAACTGAAATTTCTGAGCTCACAAAGTTGTAAATTTGCAAGAAAAAACTCAAATGTTGAGAAGAATCTTAAAAACTTCCTTAAAAAAAACTAGGAAATTTTTAAGCTAAAAAAAATCTCAGAAATGTTCTTTCAAAAAAAAATGCCAGAGTTCATAAAGTTGTAAATTTGCTATTAAAAAAACATCAGAAACATTTTGTTTAATCGTAAAAATTTTCTAGAAAGAACTTTGAAATTTCTAACCTCAAAAAGTTGTAAATTTGAAAGAAAACTTAAATGTTGTGATTAATATCAGAATTTTTTTGAAAGAACTTGGACATTTCTGAGCTCCAAAAGTAAAAAAATTGCAAGGTAAAAACTTTAAAATGAATATGAGATTTTCTAGAAAAAATGAAATTTCTGAGTTCAAAAATTTGTAAATTTGCAAGAATTTTTTTTTTTTTAATTTTCCAATTAATCTTCAAAAACTGTCTAGAATAGAATAAACTTGGAAATTTCTAAGCTCAAAAAGCTGTAAATTTGCAAGAAAAAATATTAAAATTAATGTCAGAAATGTTCTTGGAAAAATCTGCGTCCACTTGCTCCACTAAAGCTGCTAGATTTTTACTACTTCTGTTTGTCGCCTTCGCTGTAAAACCAAAATATTGTGAATGTGTTTCCAGATGTGCACACAGAGGCCGTGCAGGCGGCCCTGGCGAAGCATAAGGAAAGAAAAATGGCCGTGCCGATGCCTTCTAAGCGCCGATCGCTGGTGGTCCAGACCTCCATGGACGCCTACACACCACCAGGTAAAACTAAACTACCCAAAATTATTCATAGCCCTGGCAGGTTTGGGTTCAAAGCTGACATGTTTGTTGTTGTTTTGGGAGTGGCCCAACCTAAATCTGATAATCGAGGGAGGGAATTAAATATTAGGGTGATGGTGAGGAGGAGTTCCTACCTCAAAGTCAGACCAAAAAAAAAATAAATGAATATTAGTGGAAACATGATTAGCAATGATCAGTAAAATTATTTGATTGCTGTAATGCAAACAAAGATTGTTCCATCCATTTTAGTAAGTTTTGGGCAGCCATTTTGAATATGTAAATAAAACATACTTTTTGTCAAAACTGAACATGTTTGCATCAGTGGGTTTTTTTTGCGCATTTTGAAGTGTTGCATTTGAAAAGGTTGATAGAAATTCAAAATAATCTCAATTTCACAAAAAAAAAAATTTTTAAGTGGAGTTTGCAAAAAAGAGTTAATGCGCTAAAGGGGAGATGGTAACATTTACCGAATAAGTTCTGATGTAGCATTTTCTTTTTCTATTTTGCAAAAACCTAAAAAGTTTGCTCAAAATTCACTTAACAATTGGATGGAAACACAGCTGTAATACAAAACCTTAAAGTGGCACTATTACTTTATTTTATCTCTATATCATGTCATAATGTTATCAAAAACAAATCTGGAATGTTGCCTTGATTCTTCCATTCATGTTTAAAAAATCTTTAAATCTCCTTGGCAACCATTCAGCTGTACAAAACACCTCGGTAGACCTAACCCCGCCTTCTAGGCGCAGCTCCTCCCCTACTGAGCTCCTTCAGACTAGCCAGCAGCAATTAGCAAACACTTGGTGGAGCTGCTTCTTAGTGAAACGCCGGTAAAAACGTCGTTAAAGGGTTCGTAGAGGATCCATGTTGGGAGAGTTTCAGGGCGTTACACTACAAAGTCAGATTTCTTTTAAGTCACGTTTGCTACATAAACATTTTTATAGCAACTGCAGGTAACAGGAAGTGAACCACACTCACTTATTTAATGCTGCTAATGCCACAAAGTGTTGAACTTCAGAGCATTTCTTTTCTGCAAAAAACAGGTTTGCAGTTTGTTTTTTGAAAAGCATCTTCTGATCGTCCACTTTTTTCTTGTGATTTGTTCATTGTTAATAAACTCAAACCTGGTGAAGGAAACCTGAGGCTCGTTCTGGTTCTCGCTGGAGATCATCAGCTTTCATTTGCCTCAATATTCATTAATATTCTGCTGGTTTGTTTATTTAAAGTTTCTTTGTTCTCGTTTGAGAATTTGGAAGGCCAGATGGAGATGATCCAAAGCTGCCTTTAGGCCCTCGGGTTGTATTTTTTTTATTTATTTTTTTTTACTATTAAAAAAAGGAGAGGATTGTTTCAGCTGCCAAAATCGACTACAGTCTTCCTGGATCTGTTAAGAAAGAGACAATCCTCACTGAAATGTATTGATCCTTTTCCTGTAAGGGCAAACATTCGCGCTCCCATGAGTGCTGCAGATGTTTTTAATTGGCTCATCATGCCAAATAACATCAGTTATAAAATATTTAAATATTTTAAAATCGCAGTGACTTCATATCCAGCTCATTCCTCTGTTTTCCTACTTTCAGACCCCTACAATTGAAACTCAATGCCCACTTGTGTAAATCAGCATAAAGCAGCATTTTTTTTAGGCAGAAAGTGATTTTATGTGCTACTAGTGGGAATATTTTACTGTTTCACAATTCGATTCAACAACGATTTTTGATTCAAAACGATTATTCGTAATGATTTTTGCTTTACTCTAGAAGTGTGCAAATGATCCTCAGGATCTACTCCAGTCGGTTTTGTAAGACAGAATGACAGTGGAACAAGAACTTTTTTTATTAATATTAATTCATATTTTACTTAAAACAAGCTCTTGTATCTTTCTGAAATGTTACTTTTAAGTTAGTTTTGTCTTTTTTCAAGTGTGTTAAGAAATTCCCACTAGAAACTAGTCCTTGGTAATATTTTGAGTTTTTGCAGTGTAACAGAAGGAAGTTTGTGTTTCTAGAAGAGTCTTCGTTTGAATCCTTTAAAATGTAAAAATATGACATGCTTACAGACAGATTTACACACAATGAACATGTTTCTCCATAAAACTGATTCTGTATTTTAGCCACAATCATAATTGAGAGTAGAGGTTTAAATTCTTCAATAAAAATGCATTTTTATAATTTTCTTAAGTGGTTTCAACAGCTTTCATTAACTCAGACCTGTGAGTTTTTATCAGACATTAAAAGGTTGTTAAAATAAAACTTAGTGGATGACCCAGAGTTGATTAGCATTAGCTTCTCTGATTAGCTCTCTTCCTGGTTTTCTTCCGCAGACACTTCCTCTGGATCGGAGGGCGAAGGTCAGGGCGACGGCGAGGAGGACGTCGGAGACGGAGAGGAAGAGGACGGCGGAGGAGGCGGAGGAACGTCGTCCAGCAGGGAGGGGAGCATCAGCATGGAGCACTGGATCAGCCGAGCGGTCCACTCCTCCACCACCACCACCTCCTCCACAGCCTCCTCCTCCTCTTCCTCCACCCGCAGCGGGGGCAGCGGGGCGGCCGCGGGCCGGCTGGCCGACGTCCTGACCCAACACGTCCACATCTCCGCCCAGCACCACCTCCGCCACCACCGCCATCATCACCGCCACAAGACAGGTGACGCCTCCGCAGCCGTCAAGGTTTTCCCCCCTTTAGATCGTGACACGTTGAGGTTTCAGTTTCAGATTTGAAGTTTGTGTCATATTTTAGTTTTTTGATGCAAATGAGAAAAAAAACTTTTTTAAATCGTATATTTATTCACACACAAGGCTGTCGCTGTTACAGACTCTGCTGGACGATAAATTGCTTCAGAATTTATTGCAATAAATTTTCAAGTAATATAATGGTAAAAGCAAAATAATGCATTTTGAAAGATCAAGAAACATTAAATTCTAATCAACATTTAAAACTGGACTGTAAAATAAAACCAATTTATGGTAAAATACCAGCATTTTAACATATAATTATGGATTTTACTGTATTTTTTACCAAACTTTTCTTATAATTGCTGTAAATCCGTATTTATACAGTTTAATTCTGGCAACCGCACCATAAATTAGAGACTTTTTTCTTTTTTTACAGTGTGGAACGAGAAGACATTTTAAATATCCAAAGAAATAAACAAAAACAACAAGAAAAATTTAAATTGTTCTTAAAAAAAAGACTCGTAAAGACATTAAAAACTCTTCAGCCAGTGGTTGGTAGAAGGAGAGAAAAGAAAAGAGAAAACCGATAATTCATGCAAATGTTTTCATTTATCATGTGATTAATTGATTTTTTTTTTTTACTCATAGCCATTTTGTGTAACGTTATGACCAAAAAAAATATTTGTATTTGCTGTGGTCATGAGTTCAAATTCTGACTTGGGATTTTTGCAAACAAAAGTAATTTAAGCCAAACATACATTCACTGCTGTTGATCCTGTACAGTAAGCTCAGTTTATTAAGTCAAGTCATGTTTATTTGTGTAGGAACTTTCAGCTGAGAAGACATAGTAGATGCACAAAAAAGAAACAGAAGAACTGATGTAAGATTACCATGTTACGTAATCAAACTCTGGTCTGCCTACAAACTCTGTTTCGGTTCGGTTGAAGTGAACTCTGGTGCTGTTCAAATTAAAATGTGAACGCCAAGTGGACCAGAGACCGCTTCAAAATCAGGAAGCAGACTACAGCTCAGGGCATACTAGGTAAATACAACCAGAACAAACGTGCTAGGCTAGCACTAGCAGGAGAAATGGCTCAATGTTTTTTTACCAAAGACAAAAGAGAAATCCTTCACCCGCTGAAATCTGCCACTACAATTTTGTTTAGATTTTGTGAAGAAAGAAGTCACGTTCAGTGTCTTTTTCTGAGGTTTTTATGTTGTTTCCTTCAGCGGTTCTTGCTGCAGCGCCCCCACAGGCAAGGAGGGGAAAAGCTTTTCAATTAATTGCAGCAGCTGAAAATGCATCAAATTTAGCAAAGTTGGTCCCCAATCAAACCGAATCTACTGGACTATCAAGTGGGAACACACCATAAAAATTAAATAATATTTTAGTGTAATCCTTTCTGACATAACACAGTAAAAATTTTGTCTGATTTAATGCCAGAGAGTCTAGAAGGTCAGTCTTCTTGTAAGCGTTCATGTAAAGTTTGGCCTATTCTTCCTGAAAGAACTAATTTATATCAGATTAAACTTAAATCACACCAAATATTTTGATGAACCCATAAAATTCATTTTAATTTGTAGTTTCCGAGTTAAAACCTGCCCTTGAATTATACAATGAACCCGTTCAATCGGTGCAGCCTTGTGTCAAATGGATGTTCTTTCCACTTTCCGGCTCAGAATAATAAAAAGGCCATTTTCATGTTGTCTCTTAACGGAGTTAAAACCCATCAGGACGTTTTGAAGGTCTCCGTTTCACAGCAGCCTCCCTCCAGGTTATTTTTAGCTGTTTGCAGTCGAGCTTTCTAATAAAAGTGAGTGGATATGCTTTCACGAGGTAGCTGGGTGGGCTTACTGTTCAGGCTTTGATGTTTATTGGTGTTAACTGGGAGTGTTGGATGGGAACTGGTATTTATATCCCTGTGTACAGTGTGTAAATGCAGGTTTAACAGTGAGCTGGCTTCCTGTTTGATCAAAACGCTCCAGTTTGTGACATCACGCGTTAGAATAATGTTTTTTTTTTGTCAGTAAAAACAGACTCAAAACATCTTAAAACCAAGGAAGCACTTGTGCTGAATATTTTCCTTCTTGTACATCTTGTGTTAATAACAACGTTTTGGACAAATTCATCCTTCTTTTACACCTCTAAATCCACTTTTAACTCTGAAAATGATCATTCCAGATTGTGTTGAATGCTGGGATGTGTTCATATTGCTGCTTATTTATTTGCTGTATAGTACCTTAAAAAAAGATTCACAGCTGGTGAACTTTTTGCACATTTTGTTACCAGCTGTTCGCCCAAAGGCTCTAAATTATTTGCTGAAAATGTGTCTGTTTTTGGATTCTTGCGTAAATATTCGCAAAGCATCCAATCCTGGAGTCCCATTCATTTTCTTGGTGCTGATTGGCTGAACCCCAAAATGCTGAGATATGGAAGACTGTATATTTTAGCTCCTGTTTTAGTGCTAAGATGGTTTCCTCTGTGCGAACTGATGCATGTTGGGGTTTATCTGGTGTCTGAACTATTAAAGCAGGTGTTTTTTAGGGTTAGGTACTTTCTGATTAGCTTCTGCTAATTAGAATGTTGGCTTAGCGCATTAGCTTCCACTAGCTAGAATATTAATTTAGATCTTTAGCATTAGCTTCCACTAGCTAGAATATTGGTTTAGTGCATTAGCATTATGTTCCTCTAATTAGAAAGCTGATTTAGAGCTTCAGCATTAGCAGAACTAATGTTTAGGATTACTACTTTAGGGTTAGCACATCTAGCTTTGAGTTATTGCTGGTGCCCTAAAAATTATAGAGCACCTTCTTTCTCTTTCACTTTTCAATAATGCACTACTTTGTGTTGGTCTAACACATCATACAATTGGAAATTCTTGGTTGTAATATGATTAAATATGATAAAGTTCAAGGGTTATTACTTTTGCAAGTCCCTGTATTTAAGGGTTTTTCTATACCGTTAGCTTTTAGCTTGCCACCAGAAAACAGAAGGGCAGAAAATGATTTTAGGGCAGGTATAAATCTGAGGAAAATTGCCCCGCAGCGGCTGCATTGCTCCTGTTTCCACCTTTTTCCTGTCTCTTGCTGAGGCAGCGTCATGACTAAACACACTGGCAAAGGTTTGCTTGTTGTCACGCCGGCGCGGTTGGTATCCAGCTCTGAAGATATCGCACAGACCTTCCTGCCAGCTCCACCCCGCCAACATCCACGGCCCAGGTTCTGCGCACGCCGGCCGTTTGCTGGTGTCTGTGTTTGTTTGGGGCTCATTCCTGCTGATTTCCTGCGTCACTCTTCCCTGCTGGCTGAAATTAGTGGAAAGTCGTTTCCAGGGAGGCAGAAGCAGCAGAAAAGCATCGAGACCTTGACGTAAAAGCACTCAGCCGACCTCGGATAAATGAAACAAGAAAAACAGGCGGTGAGATGGGACTTAGAGGCGTGTTGAGTTAAAGACGCTGCAAAAAATCAAAGTCTTACCAAGTATCTGTAGTCTAGTTTATAGTGAAAATCTCATAGTTTACTTTTATTTCAATTGTGCTAACATACAAGTAACGTCAGCAAGAAATAGGAGAATGATTTAAGCTAATAATGACTTAATATTGACAGTTATTTCACTTATTAACAAGATATTTTTCCCATGAAATAATCTGCCAATGGACCCAGTACATTTTCATCAATATTAAGGATTTATTTACCTAAACTAAGCTCCTATATCTTGTTGAAAGGTTTTCTATAACTTAATTTTGTTTTATTTCAAATATTTTAAGATATTTGCACAACTAGATCAAAAATATGTGGTAAAATTTTGTGTTTTTGCAGTGAATCTGTTAAAATATCAACAAATAGCATTCAATGAGTACTTCTTAAAGTTAAATAATGTTGAACTTCTCTTTGCATTGATGTAATTTGGAATTATACAGATATTTGATTGATAAAATATTTTTGTATCCCTGGTGAGTCGTTTCTCAATCCAGAGAGACATTTTGGGCCTCAGTCCAGCTAAAGAAAACATGTTCAGAGCCACAAATGTTTTGAAAAAGGCTATTTATAATTAATTATTATTATAAGTATCTAGGAAATCTATTTTTAAAATAACCTCTATTTTATTTCTATTTCGAGAAATAACATCTACTATGTTAAAAAATGCACAGTTTCCAACCTAATGACAAAAATAATTTGTAAAATTATTTTGTAGAAATTGAGTTTTATCATTCCATTATATGTTGTTATATATTTCAAAACATTAGTTAATTTTATATTATCTTTAGCCAAAGTTATTAAGAATCATTGCATAAGGTCTAAAGAGCCACTTGTTCTTATAAAGCCTAACAGATTTAGATGAGCGGGAAACAATCCGCTTCTTTTTGTTGGAGGTTATTTCTGCTCACCTTTGACCCTGTCATGACCGGAGATGACTTTTAAACGTTCAGGCCTTTTCTGAACATTTTAAGCTGGGTTTGAGTTATAACCTTTTCGAGGTCCTCAGCCTGTCCACACCCTCATATCCGGCCCGCTCTGTCTCAGACCTTGGAGCTTTAATTTGTGGCTTCATCTGAGGGAACGGCTTTACTGCAAAGTGCTGATGAACGACTCAAGGTTCGGCGTTATTTATGTTCTGATGGTCAACTGTTTTACTGTTGGAGTGAAGCTCTGGCAGCTCCGTGTTTTTATTATCCAGCTTCAAATGTTTTCTCCTTCAGAACTGTACGAACATGGAATCTAAGCCTCAAAATTTTATTTTTAACTTGTTTTGTTTTGTTTTCTGAGATCATTTTAATTACAGAGGATTTTCTCTGTGGAATCCAGATGTTTTGGGATGTTCTGCTTTTCATTTCCATGGTTTAGGTCAAAGCTGGAGGACACGGTTGCCCAAAGTGCGGCCCGCGGGCCATTTGTGGCCCCTATACTGATTTTGTGTGGCCCCAAACTGCAATTCAGTTCACTGACTTTTTAATTTGTAATCAGGGTAAAAATTGTTACCAACATAATTTTCTTACACAGGAAAATGTAAAGTACAACACAAAGTATTTTTGTTTTTATCACCAAGTTTTAACAAAAGGTAAAACCAAGTTTATCCTTTTTTTAATGAAAAGCCAACTTTTCTCCTCCCAAATCAGCTTTTATTCTCGCTTAAATTTAGATAACCATATTATAAACGTTTTGAAACAAAGTGACCCAAATCCTGTTCTCATTACTGAAAGTAAATGTATTCTATCAAGACCAAAAAAAACTGAAAAATAGATGCTTTTTGTTTTAATACAGCAAAAATGCTAAATCTGATGTGGTGTGTTAGGGCCATTATATATATATAAAAAGTACATTTTTGCAAAAAAATATATATATTTTGATCTACAAAAAACTTGAAAATTTCTGAATTTCAAATGTCGTAAATTTTCCCTTGAAAATATTTCTAGAAAATGTTCACGTGGCAAAAAGTTTGGAGAAATATAATTATCTATTTACTTTTTTCTTCTTTTTTTTGTTGAACTTTTCTTTGAGCAGTTATTCTGGGGAGGTGTCAACATGTTTACATCCTTATGCATTTATTTGTTTTTAATGTCCCTATTACCAGTTGTTAAAGTGGTGTCTTCCTTGCTTCTATAATCATTTCAATTTTTCCATTTTTCAGCAAATTGACCCTTTTGGAATATTATTTCATAATAATATATTTCTAAAATAACCATTAGATGTTTAAACCATATAAACCGACTAAAGTTGGTCTAGAAATCATCTTCTAAATGCGTCACAACATCTTGGTTTTTTAGGTTTAAAGGATTGTTGGGTTTTATTGAGCTGGGGTTGTGTGAGGTAATTATGAGCGGTCAGTGTCTTACTGAATGGCTCTGCTGGCGCCTTGTTTCAAGGTTCCTTCCGCTCTTGTTCTTCAGGCCTTTTAAGCCACCTCTCCTTGAGGAAGAGGAGGAGGAAGGCAGAGCCGGCTGGTTTGGTACAGAACGGAAACTCTGAGCCTCGGCGCTCCGGTAAGTCGGAGATCGGAGAATTTACCAGCCGATCTCCTGCCATCCTTTGACGCCGACATGGATGTCGTATTTCCCGTTTTGCTGCTCGGTTTCCCCTTCCACCCCGATGATTGTTTCCTGAATCCCTTAGCTTGTAGCTGTGTTAGCGTGGAAGCGCTAATTTCAATGCTAATTCCAATAGCATTGAGCTGCTGATGCATGAAAGTAAATAAAAGCTGTGAATTGTTGATAAAAATCAACAATGTTTTTGAAGACGTTTAAAAACCCAGCTCGTAGTTTCCCTTGTCGTTTTTCTTCTGTTTGGTGTTTATTGATTTGAGTATTTCTTCAGCATGTTTCTGTTTTCAGAACAGCTTCATCTCACATCAGTTTTTGGAGGAATGAAGACTGTTTTCTGTTACTTAAAATTATTTAGATTAAGTCAAAACTATATACATAGTTTCTATGGCAACAAAAAATGACTAAAATTCTAATGAAATTTAAGTTTTTAAGTTGTAACTGGCTACAGCTTAGCATTTTCCAGAAAATTTAAATGAATTTATTTGCATTGATTTATTTTCTTTCTCTCTCTTTTCTGTTGTTTTATTTTTTTTTTCATGGGAAAGTTTGAGTTGTGCGCAGACATCTTTGTTGCACTCTGTGACTCAAGATTGAATCTACCCTAGCTAGCTAGCTAGCTGGATGTTTTAAAGGCCTCAAAAATTCCTTTAATTTAAAATGATTTGGCTTAAATACACTTATTGCAGTTTTTAAATTTGATTTTAGTGTCATGTAGTTTTTCATTTACTCGTGGGAGTTTTCTATCAGGAAAAAGTTTGTCGCATGCAGATAGCTGACTCGAGATGGTTGAAGCTGCGATTAGCTAATTTAGCCTTAAATACATTAATTGCCGGTCCTAATTATTATTTTTTTTTATGTAGTTTTGTTTCTTTTGGGACTTCTCTGTCAGACAAAAAATTTGAGTCATGCTTGAACATCTTCATTGCATTCAGTGACTCAAAGCGGTTGCTGCTACTGTTAGCTAGCTGCTAACTAGGTTTTTTAAGGCCTTAAAATATATAATAAATTTTGAAAAACATAGGAATTGGCCTGAAATACAATAATAACAGGTCTTAAATGTGTCTTAGCAGGAGTATTTCATGTAATTTTTTTTTTCTCCCATGGGACTTTTCTGTCAGGAAAACGTTTGTCACATGATGCAGACATATTCGTTGCTTTCTGTGACTCAAAGTGGTTGAAGCTGTTGTTAGCTAGCTGCTACTATCTGTTAGCTAGCTAGATTTTTTGTGTATATCGTCGGTAGATGTAAATTTGTCGGCAGTTTGTTGGAAAAATTTTGTCTATGCCATTAGCTTAGCATTTGTTAGCCTTGGTTGCTAATCTGTAAGAGGCTAAGTGCAATCTGGGGGAAAAAAACCCGTAAAACTTTAAAGCTGGACACTATGGAGAGCAAAAAACAGAACCTAAAACTTCAGTTTTTGCTCTGAATGATTATAATGCAGATTTCCCCAAACATTCTCTTTATTTATAGTTTTTCACTCTTAAAGTTTACTCAAGGTGGCATTAAAAAGGCCTTAAAAAGTCTTAAATGTGACGTTCATTTACTCTGCTTTTTCCACATGCACTGTTATTAATGTTTCTCTGCACTCTCTCTAACTATGAGGCCGGTTTAAGCTGTCTTTGGGAGACGGACTGGCTTATTGATATTCCTGCAGTGAACCAGGCGTTCCTCATCTTCCTCCTCAGCTGACTCTCATCTTCATCTCCCAGTCGCCTGATGAGGTCGTTGGAGTTGCACACGCTTGTTTCCAGACAGACAAACTGCGCCTGGCTTTCCGTCCAACAGCCCAGATGTTGCAGAGACTGAATGTGCAATGCGCTGCAGTAATTAGCATGCCCGTCCTGCATGCAGCGGCGTTATTATTCAACGCAGGTCCGGACGAGATGTTCTGTTCGTCTGGCCGTCTACGGCACGCTGCGTCACTGCCAGCAGACTCCCCGTCTCGTTTTCGGGACTTTTTTACGACCGGTCGGATCGGTTTGGGCTCAGATTTCAGCCATCTGAACAAACAGAGATGAGCTGAACTTCCTGAAAGCATCTCACTGCATCAAAAAACTGTTTTTTAAGCATCAACAAGGGCTAAATATTGTTTAACTTTAAACATTTCCATTTTGAAATCGCTTTTTTGTGTCACCATAAGAAACAGTGTCAATATTTAACCAGAAACAGGCTAAAATATAAGGAAGCAAGTCTTATTTTCTTTTTTCCCTATAAATGTTGCTCCATTTCTGAGTCTTTACTACCTTGAACATTTTTTATTTTAATTTTTCTGTTTAAGGGAAGTGAATACATGAAGGGAGAGTTTGCATATAAATCAGTTAAAGTAGAAACTGAAGATTTCTGTGAAACTCTAATTTGAGATTTTGAAGTAAAGAGTGTTGGTTATATTTTTCTCTCTAATTCTGAATCACGTGAGAAATAAGATTAAAAGCTGGATCATGTCAGAGCGGATACTATACGACATAAAACTTTACTCTCCCAGGATCAATTACCATCAATTAAAGATATTTTTCTCATACTTCCCCAAATATGAACCACAGTACACCGTTGTAATAATGTGTGAGGAAATTTTAATGCAGCCGCATCATAAACACACCAGTTTGCTGAATATCTCTGTCTTTTGCAGATAAAATTCACATTTTCACTCATTTCAGTTTAGATTCATCCCGTCACAGTACGGCTGTGAGCGGCGTCCGGCAAAGGGAGGTAAACACCGTTTGATGCCGCTAAACCGCGGTCGAGCTGCATAAAAAAAAAAAATAGACGCACATGTGAAGAGTCCGAGGCTCGCCGAGAGCTTTGAAACATCAGAAACAGAAAAACGGCTCCTAAATGTGGCAAAAATGGGCTGAATGTTGAACGTCTGAGGAGAAAATTGAGCCTTTTTTCAAAGACAGGAGCTGCTGCATTCAGGGGAAGTGTTGGACTGTCGGAAATCAGAGCTTTTATTAGGAAGCGTTTTGGTGAAGGTGGATTTTTCACTGAATGGATTTTTTTTTTTTCTGCTTTTATTTTGATTTTCTTCATTTAAAAACCGACTTCAGCAGCTTTGAATCTTCTCCTTTATCCAAACAACAGAAACAACAAATAAAACTAATTATTTGTTGAAGTCTAACCCTCTGCACCAGACTGAAGACCTTTATCATCAGTTTTTGGTAGAAAACAAGAGAGAAAAGAGAAAAACGATAATAATACAAATGGAAGTTATTCAGTGTGTTTTGATTTATCATTGATTTATTGCTAATTGTGATAAATCTAGATGCAGAATCCGCCCTGTCTTGAGAAGCATTCGCTTAATAAAACAGCTTTTCCCAGTTTTCTCTTTAAATTCAGACGTCAGGTTGGTTCTGACTCGCTCCGGTATCTGTTTCAGAGAACCACTCTGCTCCCCCGGATGTGACCGGCTACACCAACAACACGGCCGGCACCACCGCAGACGGGATCCAGGTGGAGCGGGCCCCACATGGCGGCGGCGGCGGCTCCGCGGCCCATAGGCAGACGCCCAAATATGGAAACGCCGAGCTGATGGAGACCGGAGACGGTGGGAAGGAAAAACCTGCATGTCGCTCGTTATTTTCCTGTAAAAACTCAGTTTACCTGACGCACTGGAGTGGTTTGTCTTTCTTGTGAGTCTTTTCAGAAATGTCCAAACTGAAATGAAATGATTTAGAATCATAAACATGGAATAAAGAGAGAAAACCTAAGCTGGATTTTACCTGGTAACTACCAGATTTCACTGCATTTCTTTCAGGCTTTTAATCTCTAGTTGTAGAAAATCATTATAGATTCTTACTAACTTGCCGCTTCACCTTATTGAGGTTGTAAACATTTTGGGAATAAAGTACAAGTGAGGAGGTTTTAGTTTGGTTTTTAACTTCATAAAAAAAAAAAAATCCATGATGTAAAAATAGGAGAAGCTTTTTTTCTAGAGTGAAGAAAATCTGTTTGTCTGTTAAATGAACCGTGTTTGGGGGGAAAAACATTTTTAAAACTGCATTAGCATTGTTTTACAGAGCAGGATTAGGACCTCTGGGGGAAAAAAAAGGAGAATTCTGACTTTAATCTCAGAATTGTGATTTAAAATCTTAGAATAATGACTTTAAACCTCAGAATTTTGACATTATTCTCAGAACTATGATTTTAAATTTGATAAGTGTGACTTTATTCTCAGAATTTGACTTGAATTATGACATTAAATCTCAGAATTATCAGTTTTAGCAGCCAAGTTTTAAATCCTTCTAGCTGCTTCCTGTCGTCGTCTTTTTTTTTTGTGGTTTCCACCAGTAGCAACATCAGGTTGTCAATCATGTGACTCTTGTGATGCAAAACAAATTAAAAAAACAAAACTTGTGATCAACTTTTTTTTTTTTTTTCCCAAAATTGTTCCTTGTTTCCATTCAGCAAATTTACTTCCAAAATGACAAATTGCGTAATTCTGTGGCCAATAGAAACGCATCTGCAGCCTTTAATCTAATTTTGACCTTCCGGTTGTTCTGCTTCGTTTGCTATGACTTGACGTAAAACTCCAGGAAATCCCAGATTAAACCTCAGATTAAACCCGTTTTTGCTCTGCAGGTGTTCCAGTCAGCAGCAGAGTTTCGGCCAAGATCCAACAACTGGTCAACACGCTGAAGAGGCCCAAGCGACCGCCGCTGAGGGAGTTCTTCGTCGATGACTTTGAGGAGCTTCTGGAGGGTAAAAAGCTCCCCTTTGCTCTAAAGAAAATATTTAAAATTCTCATAGATCAAATCCCAGATTGGGATTTTGTTCTTTCAGATGTGTTTAACAACCAGCATTTGTTTTACCTCATGAAGCTGAAAAATACTTAATTCATACAAAATCGCCACATTTCCTCGACAAAGCCGAGCCACGCCGATGAATATTTCCCTCTGCTTTCAGCATCAAAAGCTGCAGAACCAGAAGTTAATTCATAATTTAAGCATGAATAGTAAATGTTTGGCTCAGTGCGTTGTTAAAATTCATCACCATGGATGAAACATGTTGTCTTTTATTAAAACGCTCAGTTTGCACTTGGAAGGCCTTAAAACGCAGGTTAGTTTGTTCATGGTGGATGATTTTTCTGTTGCTTTTAGCAGCTAAAATTTTATGAACAGACGCAAAAGGTGCTGCTAAATTTTCTGAAAATGCAGTTTAATGTGACACAATCAAAGCTCCACCAACACATGGTCAGTAATTGTGTTTGGTTACAGATGGTAGGTTGTCTTTTGAAAAATAACTAATTGGATTGGATATGTTTGGGAAAGTTTAGAGAAATGAGGAGGAGAATCGTAGAAAAGTCTAAGCAGCTACAAATACCAAGATGATTGGTGGAAACATCTGAACAGGAGCTGTACAAGATGTACTGCAAACACACACAATGTCTTATCAACTAGTTTCTATTGCAAATTTCTTAGGACACTTGAAATAAGACAAAAAAAAAGTAACTTTTCGGCAAGAAATACGAGCTTGTTTTAAGGTAGTAATTCCTTAAAATTGATGAAAAAGTACTAGTTTCACTGGCAGATTGTTTCACTAAAAACATATCTTGTTATAAGTAAAATAATCTGCCAATTGAACTAGTACTTTCTCATCAATATTAAGGAATTATTCATTTAAAAGAAGCTTATATTTCTTACTGAAAAGTAATTTGTAAGTTAAGTTTATCTTATTTCAAGCGTACTATGATATTTGCACTAGAATCTACATTTTAAGATTTTGTGTTTTTGCAGTGTATGTAAACGTATTCTTTATTAAAGTTACATACTGCAGCCTTGATGAAAACACCACATTTACAAAAATGTCTTTTTAGCAGAAAATAGGCGAAGATTTGCACACATCATCATCAACAGATCTAAATCGTGCGACGCAGTGACCTCATCCCTCTTCTTCCTCTCCTCTGCAGTCCAGCAGCCGGACCCCAATCTTCCCAAAGCCGAGGGGGCGCAGATGGCGGCCATGCGCGGCGAGCAGCTGGGCGTGGTGACCAACTGGCCGCCGTCTCTGGAGGCGGCGCTGCAGCGGTGGGGCACCATCTCCCCGAAGGCGCCGTGTCTGACCACCATGGACACCAACGGCAAGCCGCTCTACGTCCTCACCTACGGTAGGAAGGTTATCAGAAGTTGGAAATTCAGCCTCAAAAAGTAGCGTCTCTATTCCCACGTGTGCAAAATGTCACCAAGTTTATTTTAGTTTCCAGGCTGAATATCTTCGTCCACTGGAAATAATACAAAACTAACTGACAAATCAATCTTGTTCATATGTATAACATATTTGAGCAACGAAGCAGTTCAAAGTGCTTTATATCATAAAAACACAAAGTTTGAAACACACAGTCAACAATCGAAACATTACGTTTTGCAAAACAGGTGGGATTATAATCTAGATTTAAAAACCTCTTTGTTTCAGTTGTTTGTGGTGCTGAATGCTGCTTTTGTTGCTTCAGCAAGAAGTTTGAGCTTTGAGTCAATAATTTCTCAATATCGATGAAAAAGCACCAGTTCTGTTGGCAGATTATTTTTCTTATAAGAAGACATTTTTCCCATGTTATAAGTGAAATAATCTGCCAACGGGACTAGCACTTTTTCATCATTTTAAAGGAGTTATTACCTCCTATATCGTGCTGGTAAGATAGTTTTGTCTTATTTCAGCTGAGCTTTTTGCAGTAGAATCTAGACTACAGATACTCGGTAAGATTTTGTGTTTTTGCAGTGCATGATCCAATTCTTCCTCGAGGTTGTTGTGTGGAGAGAAAAACGTTAAAAACAATTCAGTTTTACGCCGAGTGCTGATTAACCGAAGCACCAAACGATGCCTAGCGCCCGCTGTGGGAGCATAATTCCCCTAATGGCAGCCAAGCAGAGCGCTAAGCACATTAGCAACCTGTGAAAAAGATGTTTTAAAGAGTGCAGAAGGAGGGAGCGTTTGATTATTATTTATTTTTATTCCTTTTGTTTGTATTTCTCTCCCAAAGGTCCAGTTTCTCAGAGTTTGCTTTAAATCCATTGCAAAGTGACTCATGCAAATAAAAACTTTTTTACGACCTCTGCAGCAATGAGGGAATTGCATCCCACTTCAGCGTGTAACTCACTTTTCAGCAGATTACAGTCGATAGTTTTAAAACTCTGACTGTTCCCATGAAATTCAGGTCAGAAACTGAAAAAAATGCGTCTGATGGAGCAACAAATAAATAGATTTAAAGCAACTTTTGCTCCACTTCAAGGCGTCAGAGTGAAAAAGGTTAAATCCACTTGTACAAACATGGCCTAAACACGCCATCCAGTTTGGAATAAAGTAATTTAAAGCGATATGAACATATATCAACCATCCCACACAGTTCCAGCTTTCTAAATTAATTTGCTCCGGCTGAATCGCATTACAGTCTTCTCTCAGGTCTGAGTTTCAGCCGGAGCCTGGAGATTGAATAGAGAAGCAAACAGCAGCAGAGAAAACGGCGTAAATAAGGAGATTTAGCTGCTGTGAACAGGGCCGCCGGTTCTCATGAATTTAGAGCCAAACGTCCCCGCTGAGCAGCAGAGGGAATGAAATGATCCTCAGACGCATCGCAGCGAAAGCACAGATTATCACACACCTGAAACGAGAACAAGGTGAAGTGTTTCTTTAAAAAAAACGCCTCGGACGTTAGATTAGTTAGGGAATGTATTTGTGTTCGTTTTATCTTAAAAGGTTTTCCGGCTTGGTTGCTGGAACGACAGCAGTTTAGTTGTTTTATTCTATGTTTTTAAGTGTGGCCTCCAAGATTCCTGAAGATTTCTTTTTTTTTTTTTCTTTCTTGGAACTAAACATATGCCAACAATTTTTCTTGTGCTCTGTTAAAAAGCAATAATAATAAACATTAGTTCCACTAACACTAAAGTGCTTTATCAACATAATGTTTAGCAGAAGCTAAAGCGCAATAACAACATGGTATTTAGGAAAAGCTAATGCTTAAGCGCTACATCAACACAGTATTTAGCTAAAGTTAAAGCGCTATTTAATATTGTATTTCTGATAAATACAGTGAAAAATAACACTGTATTTGACAGAAGCTAAAGCTAATGCACAAGACCACCATTGTATTTGACAGAAGCTAAAGCTAATGCACAAGACCACCACTGTATTTAACAGAAGCTAATGCTAATGCACAAGACCACCATCGTATTTAACAGAAGCTAATGCTATTGCACAAGACCACCATTGTATTTAACAGAAGCTAAAGCTAGTGCACAAGACCACCATTGTATTTAACAGAAGCTAAAGCTAATGCACAAGACCACCACTGTATTTAACAGAAGCTAATGCTAATGCACAAGACCACCACTGTATTTAACAGAAGCTAATGCTAGTGCACAAGACCACCATTGTATTTGACAGAAGCTAAAGCTAATGCACAAGACCACCATTGTATTTGACAGAAGCTAAAGCTAATGCACAAGACCACCACTGTATTTAACAGAAGCTAATGCTAATGCACAAGACCACCATCGTATTTAACAGAAGCTAATGCTATTGCACAAGACCACCATTGTATTTAACAGAAGCTAAAGCTAGTGCACAAGACCACCATTGTATTTAACAGAAGCTAAAGCTAATGCACAAGACCACCACTGTATTTAACAGAAGCTAATGCTAATGCACAAGACCACCACTGTATTTAACAGAAGCTAATGCTAATGCACAAGACCACCATCGTATTTAACAGAAGCTAATGCTATTGCACAAGACCACCATTGTATTTAACAGAAGCTAAAGCTAATGCACAAGACCACCATTGTATTTAACAGAAGCTAAAGCTAATGCACAAGACCACCATTGTATTTAACAGAAGCTAAAGCTAATGCACAAGACCACCATTGTATTTAACAGAAGCTAAAGCTAGTGCACAAGACCACCACTGTATTTAACAGAAGCTAATGCTAATGCACAAGACCACCAGACCACCATTGTATTTAACAGAAGCTAATGCTAATGCACAAGACCACCATCGTATGTAGGAGAAGCTAATGCTGCAGTGTAATAACATTATGGTATTTACCTAAAGCTAATGCTAAATGGATGCTAAAGTTCAACTGCTGTACCAACATAATATTCAGAGCAGAATAACTAGTGAATACATGCTGTGAGCTGAGCTTGTCCGTCACTCAAAAGAAAACAAAAGCGTTATTTTGAATTTCTGGGAGAGTTTGGCTGAGGTTTTTGGCGTCCATGCAGGTTTATGCCAGTCATGGTCTCAGGGGATTAGCATCGGTTTTCTCCAAGCAGCAGTTCAGGTTGTGTGTGACTGATGTCAGTGATGTGAGAGGCGTTTGCCCGCTGTAGATGATGAGACGATATGAGCGCTCACCAGACTGTGAAATGTCTCCAGCCTGCGATCAGGAGTCGACCACAGGAGACAGAAACACGGTGAGATTTCAGCAGGCGTGTGTGTGTGTGTGTGTGCGTGTGTGTGTGTGTGTGTGTGCTGAATCTAAATCTCATCCTCTCTCTTTCCTCTCTATCTCTGATTCCTGTCGTGTCTCGCCTTTGATGTCGGCCCACAAAGACAAACTTGTTTTGTTTCCTTCCTGCCGAGCCGTCCTTCGCCCCCGGAGAACAGAGGGAATTCATGATGCCCACTTCTTCAACCCGCAGCTCATCCACACTGCACTGCTGATAACCTCTCACAGCAGCCAGCAGAGAAACACACTTTGATTCATGATGGGAAAAGTTTCCACGCAACCAGGAGCCGAATTTCTCTGGGAGATTTAAATATATCAAGATATCAACTCCAAAATATAAGGAGGAAGTTTGAAGCTTCCTTCTGTTAGCCACAAATGATCAGCTTAAATTTGCTTTGGAGGAAAGACAGATGCTGGGTCATGTCAGAAAATGCTGAGTCACTTCTAGCAAAAACTCCAAGAGGCAGAATCGTCTGGTGAAAACGCAGGAAGATCTTTGTGTGTTTCTAGTCATTCATGTAAAGATGTGATAAAATAAAGAGTCCGAACTTCTGGTAGCTAAAGAAAACTAAGGAATAGGACAACTGAAAAAAAATAACAATGTTTTCCTTAGAATTGTGACTTTAATCTCAGATTTCTGACGTTAATCTCAGAATTTGTTTTCAGTGGCCCTAATCCTCCGTAGGAGTGCGATACTTAACGCCTTGACGAACGCACTGGCTGATTTTAGTCAAAAGTTCCCAAATTTTTCGGTAGAAACCAAACATACGAGGGAAGTAGGAGGAAGTTTGAGTGTCAGGTTTTCAGAACGTTGTTTCGTCGTCACATCCATCGTAGTCTGGGGCCAGATTCATCATTTATCCGGGATAAAACAATCCAGATTATTTCCTTTAAACCGTCGCGTTTGACAGAGTTCGCCTTTGTCTTTGTTTAGCGGTGAATCTGGAGGGAAATGGAAACAACCGAACAGGAAGGCTTTTCCATCTCGTTTTGCCTCGTTAATAATTCAGACATGAAAACACGGCGATTTACGGCCGCGTCTGTCTGCCGCCTTGAATCTCCAAGATCTCATTATCTCCTATTCATTAGTTCTGACAAACACTTGGAAGAAAGAAAGAAAATCAGTGTTTCACGCTGGATTGCACATGCATAATGGTATCAGTGTATCAGTTTGAATTGAGGGATAAAAAGGGAGCGGATGGAACTGATTCCTTTGTTTTGGGTTGCAGCGGTAATGAACAGAGCTGGCAGGCAGGATGAAACTGATCAGAAAGATTCGACAGTGTTTATTGGCGTCATGTGGCTCCCAGGGATTTTTAAAGTGACTTGCACCTTTTTCCAGATGGAAAAAACTTTTTTTTATACCTATATTTTCCTCCTGAAGAGGTGAAAGGTTGATCTGTGTCACCTAAACATCTGTAACAAATCCCTCCTCTGGCCTTCATCACTTCTTCTGGTGTGTTGTGGTTTTTCAGTTTGACTGCAGAGCCGCTCTGCACACGGCTGTCATTAAAAAAAGCCTGTTGAGTTTATTTCACATTTTCAAACCATTCCTCCCTCAAGACGCAGCACATGATTGATCAAACGCTTTTAAACAACCGGGATCGTCTCTGTTCTGCAGGGTCTTGGACGTGGGGAGTAACGATGTCATAAAAGCTGTTACACAACTCAAACACAAATGTCCGAAGTTTGTATTGTGTGCAATTCAACACATTACAAATAAACACCTTCCTGTTTTTAGTCAAGGTAAAATTATAACCAACATAATGGAAAATGTTAAGTGCAACACAAAGTATTTGTCTTTTTATGACCGAGCTGTTATAATAAGAGACTTTTCTGAAAAGTTGCCTAGATACGCTTTTATTTTGAAAGAAAATGATTCAGATCTCATTCTTATAAGTTAGTAAATTTGTTCAATCAAGCCCAAAAGAATTTGAAAAGGATTTCATTAGAAAACAGACTGTCTTCAGTCAGAGGTTTCTTCAAATTCACTGTAACACAGACTGCTGCAGGAGATGTTTCCTGTTCAACTCTTTGAAGAAACTGAATTAACATAAAGTACAACAACATTTCATTTCCCTATTTTTGAATTTGATTTAGTTTCTTTCAATACAAAAATGTTGAATTTGTCCCTTTTCTGCAAAACACAACAAAATCAGACAACTTTATTTGCCTGATTTTATTTTAATCTTCCTATTTTAATTTTTTTGGCCCATAAGTACATTTGACATGTTGATTTTGGCTCAGGTGACAAAATGTTTGGCCACTCCTGCTGTGAGTAGTTGTAACCTGCTCCGTTTTGATGTGCTGGCAGGTAAACTGTGGTCCAGAAGTGTGAAGGTGGCGTACAACCTGCTGCACAAACTGGGAACCAAACAGGAGCCGCTGGTCCGGCCTGGAGACCGGGTGAGTCGAAAGAAACGTTTGGTGATGCTGTGAAAAACGTCTCAACGTTAGTCTCTAACAGACAAAACTTTGCAAAATCTAAAATCTGCCGTGTTGTTTAAGATGGAGGCAAATGCAGCACATATTTTATTTATTTATTTATTTTTTGCACTGTGGTCCGGTTTGTGCCTCTTCCAAATGTGAAACTAGATCAGATTTCGGATAGTTTTTCAAAGCATCTGCAGTTTGAACGGTCGTGTCGCGTTTTCTTCTATTTGTTTATTTTACTTATTTACAGTTTAAAATTAACATGTCACATGTTGAACATAAACAAAAGTTTTGAACCAAACTGAGTAGTTTGAAGGAAAAAAGTCTTCAGACCAAATTTTTTTTGCCTTGTTTCTGTTAAAAATATCTCAGTACATTAGAAGTAACTTACAGGTAACTTCGGTGAGGAATAGAAGTCAACAATTCTACTATTTTCACTAATTATTTAATTTACAACATGGGAAAAATGACTTGTTATAAATGAAAAATAATCTGCCTCTGGAATTAGCACTTTTTCTTCAATATTAAGGAATTATTTACTTCAAACAATCTCCCATATCTTGCTGAAACGTTACTTGTTAGTTTTGTTTTATTTGATGTGTTATTTGCACTAGAAACTACACAAAAATATCTGGTGAGATTTTGTGTTTTTGCAGTTTCTCCACCTGCTTCAAGCTGCAGTCAAACAGCAGCTGAATGCAAATCAAGATCTAAAAATCCAGTTTGTGCCACTTCCATATGTGACAGTAAATCGGATTGGCCTTCGATTATTTTCAAAGCTTTCAGTCTGAACGGTCGTGACGCAGTTTATACACATTTTTTACATCGCTGACGTCATAATTCTGCACCAGAAGGAAGACAGACGTGTGTTTTATCAGATCCCCTCGTCTTTTTATGACCTTGTGACGATGCCGGCTCAACATCCATAGATGGCGCCGTTCATTATTATTTCCGTTGTTTTTCTGCGCATGCGAGTCGCTTTGAGTTCGCAAACCGTTCAGCAGAAGTCTGATTACGATCAAGTTTGATTAGCAGTATGAACGACTGTGAATCAAGATTTGCTGCGCGAGTATGAAAGTCAGGGGTGTTCAAACCTGGGGGCCGTTTGTGGCCCTTAGGCTGATTTTCGGAGGGTTGCACTCTAATTGGCTCTAAAACAACAAACACATGATTAGCAGCAGATAACTGATACCGTTAGTTATCAGTTTGAATGAATCCCAAACACCTGACCTCATCGTTTCCTTCAGATTTAGACAAATCTCAGAGTATCTGGGTTGAATTTATGATTTTTATCTGACGTCGTCGCTCAGATATTTTAATTTAACGCAGCACGCGGCCGTTCCTCCTCTCTCTGTCCCCTTCGCTCGGGACATTAGGAGAAATTCAAACTGAAACGGAAAACGCTTCAGCTGCAGCCCTGCGTGTTTCTGGTGTCACGCGACGCCCCGAGTGTCTACGCTGCTTCGCTTTCATCTTTATTTTAAGCTTGATCTGGAGCTCAGCTGGAAAATGAGCCAAGGCTGACACAATGCTGGGTAACTCAGCGCTGTTTTAATTATGACTCCTCTGCTTTTTTCCCTCCTGCTCTGTGGGAATTACAGACCAGCCTGTGTTAGCTTGAACACGCTGCACTCTTCAAGGATAAATTAGTTTTAATGAAAAATGTTTAAAGGCAGATTCAGTTACCCTGAGAGCTGATTATAGACTTTTTATCTGAAATTGGATGAATTTTAAATCGTTACTGGAGGTAATTTAACTTAATGTAATTCTCCATTTGTATGATTGAAGGTGTTTAGTTCAAACTCGCCTGTTTTTTGCAATTCTCTTATCTGAAGTTTACGTAAAATCTTCACATTTTTTGTGCTACTGCAAGATTGTGAGTCTATTGCAGATTTTCAGCAAAAATGGTCAAAAACTTTGGATTTAAGTGATGCCAACTCCCACCTGCAGGTGGCAGTATTTCTTACTGCTAACACACTGCTGCCTCCGCCTCACTTAATGTCCATGATTGATATGACCAGTAAAAAAAAAACGTAAAACGTAAGCGCAAATATCACAAAATTCCTTGCAAGTATTTCCAAAGCAGCACAAGAAAATCTGTGATTTAGATTAGGAATAAATTACAAAAACATTTGCTAAATCCTGGAGGAACTTAAATAATTTACACATTTTCCCCAATTAAGAACTAAAAAAAGTATTCCGGTGAATTCTTTCTTTTTTTTATCTGCACAACAATGAATAAAACATATTTTTTTTCCATATGTCTTAATGTTTAAAGTCACCTGAATTTTTTTGGTTCGTTATTTTCCATTTTTTAAGTCTACAAATATTTTTAGAAAATAAGACTTCTACAGATTTAGCTGCTTTTAGCCAAATGTGCTGGATGGGTGTGCCTAACATTCACCAGCTGTTTCCATGTGATAAAAGTAAAAGGAAAAAAAATAAAGAAAAATTATGTTTTTCACGTGAAATTTTCAGTTTAAGAAGATATACACTTTATATAATTATAAAATTACAAAAAGTGTTTCTAGGGCGACGTTTGTGCCATTCTTGGATTGCAGTCAATGGCCCACGCGCCGCAGCTTGGACATCCCTGACCTAAGTTATTAAAACGTCAGAGAATTACTTTGGGACCAACAAAGCTGAGAATCACATTCCAGTGATTCCTCTGCGAAAGAAGAAAACTAACAGCTAAAAATGTCACTTTTCAATTTGCTAAAGTATCAACTAATAATAGAGTAATATTTTCAGGCAGATTCACAATGAAAAGACGAATAAACTAGTGATCCTTAAGGTTGGTTTCTCTGTCTGTTGTTTCATTTTGCTGCAACACATTTCATATGAATAAATGATAAACCAAACAACCAATCGGAGGCTCTTAAAAAATCTTTATTTTCTGCGTCTGATGCGTCGTCTGAGCAATTATCTGCAGATGAATCCTGAGCGGCTCGATATGTGTTAACGCATCATTACAAGGCAGCTGCACTTAGCTTATAGCGCACAGAACATATCTACTGTAGTAATGTGCATAAAAGCCATTAAACAGCACTTCACTGGGGCTTACTGGTAACATCAGAGCAGGCAACTGGAGCTGAACTGGATCCAATAAGGCAGAGATAACATGGTGCGGTAGCATGTTAGCCGCTGATATGTTCGTGTCCTGTGTGCTTGATACACATGGAGACTTATCTTAACGGAAGTAAAAACATTTACAATCAATAAAATCCTGCAGTAAAAGGTATTTAACAAGCTTACAGTTCAGGAAGAGAGCAGATCCGAGCACAAGTGAAGAGGCCGTTACAAAAAATAACTAAAAAAACACACAAACTTGTGGCATCTGATGGGAAAAAATACAAACTTTTTGTCATGAGGCCCAAAAAAGTCAAGTTGAAGCTTCTCTTTTTCATAAAAAAAACAAAAACTTCTTTTTAGCTACATTTTTTTTTACGACACTACTAAAGATTTAGTTAAAAAAAAAGTTGTAAAACTTTTTAGAGAAAAATTATAAAAAAAAAAAAAGACTTATTTTTTTAATAAATTATTTTTCTTTTTTTCTTTTACCAGCTAAATAAAAAACAAACTTAACACGTTTTAATGAAATAAGCAAACCGGTCGGATTTCTGTAGACAACAACAAACCAAAACTGATTTAAGAGAAACGCTACAGAAATAAAAATGAGACAGAGATGTTAGCAGGACTTTGTCCAGTTTTTATTTTTTCTTATTCAAACCCAAAAGTCCGGTCCGGTTTTGCCCCAAACTCGTCCAAATGGCGGCTCGTTCTTTCCCAGCATAATCACGCCCGAATGTGCAACTTGATCGACTTTCTTTCCTTCCAAACCTCATTTCTGTGACTCTGATTTCTCTTTGTGTCTGTAGGTGGCGCTGGTCTTCCCCAACAACGACCCCGGTGCCTTCATGACGGCCTTTTACGGCTGTTTGCTGGCGGAGGTCGTCCCCGTGCCGATAGAGGTGCCGCTGACCAGGAAGGTGAGAATTCATCATGGATCTTCAAAACAGAAGACATGAATTATTATTTAGTAAATATGCTCTTAAAGTTAAGTGGAAACTTTGGTATTTTAACGACCAAAATGACAATAATCCATTTAAGTACCAAAAAATTAAAAAATTAGGCAAAAGAAAATTTTTCTAAATCAGTTTCTTTCACTATAAAACTTATGAAACTTTAATAAAAGCTGCAGGTCTGTGTCTGTTTTCGATTCAGTGGGTGGAAAATCCAGAAATTTTACTCAAGAAAGAGTAAAAATACTCCTAAAAGTAACTTTTTTCAAAAAGGTTACTCAAGTCAAAGTAATTAAGTAAACTTAACCAGTTAATATCCAACTCTGAGAATTGTGAAGACTTTCCAGTTAGTAACATGAAGTGCTGTGCAGTAAGCATCGGATGGCGTCATTTGACCCCAACGCCTGTGGAACTGAGTAGATTAAATGAAGGCGTGTCTGAAAGCGGATCACCTTCATCGGATCGTCAGCAGGAGTCTTCATCAGACCCCATGACGTTTCATTCTGCTGCCTTCGCAGGACGCCGGCAGTCAGCAGATCGGCTTCCTGCTGGGCAGCTGCGGCGTTACCGTGGCGCTGACCAGCGACGCCTGCCATAAGGGGTTACCCAAAACCCCCACCGGAGAGATCCCGCAGTTCAAAGGTCAAACACCCGAACCCCTGCTCCACTCTGACACTTCTGGCTGTTATGTGGTTTTTATAACACCTGGGATGTTGACGCGTTGTTAGGAAGCATGTCCATATTAGGAAATGTGGCAAAGTTAGTGATTTTCTAGCTTAATTATTTTAAAATTTTATTGTTTTTTAAAATTTGTACAGAAAATAAGTTATGAGCAGGAATGTTCACATTTCTGCTTTCTAGAGCATTTTTTAGGTTGTGAACCGCTAGGGGGCGCTATTTTGTGTGTTTGTTTTGTTTATTTAAGGTTTGTCATTATTTTTTCCTGGAGTCCACATTACAGACATTACAATAAAATCATACTTTTACAAATATTACAAAAAAAAAAAAAAAACTTAGTGAAATACCTTAAAACACAATCAAAACTCAAAATTCAAATAAATTTTAAAAGCTTACAAACATTACAAAGATAAATTAAAGAAAATACCTAGAAAGTTGAAGCAGAGATGAAAAAAAAAAAGCAAAATTAAAAAAATATATAATCCATAAAATGTTTAGATCATAAGTTTTAAATCAAGCAACTATATTTTATATAGTTGCTTGATTTTGCCTTAATCTTTCTATAATTGCTTTTTTTTTTGGCCCATAAGTAAATGTGACTTGTCGATTTTGGCTCACGTGATAAAAAGTTTGGCCACCTCTGAGCTAAATTAACCTGACGGAGCAGAAATCAAACGTCTCCGCAGGTGAAGCTCCACTTGCAGGTGATGCAGGTCGATAGAAAAGCAAACGTCAGACAGGATGAGGGAGAGGAATCTCTCCGTGATAAATAACCCCGGTTTGCTTTGCAGTAATGGATTTATAAATAGAAACATGATGCCAGCAGATTTAGGATTTGCTCATTAAAGCAGAGTGCTTCTCGTATCGATCAGCTTAAAGCTCCTCTCAGTCGCACGGCAGGTGCTTTCCTCCATTTCTCTTCCATCTGCAGTAATTCGGACATTAGCACGACTCAAACTCAGTTTATTTTCAGTATTTGACACCCACGCAACATTTCCACACCGACTCAGCAGCACACGATTCTTTTAGCGGCTGAAGTAAAACCTGAAGATTTAAAGGCAAAATTAACTTTTCGCACGTTTTTGAACTTCAGTTTGAATCACAAAAGCTTCGTAAAAACAAACTCCCAGCCGTTTTCTGGTTAATGTTTTTGGTGTCTTTCACTCCAAAACACAAAGTCCTACCAAGTATTTTGGTCGATTTCTACTGCAAACATCTTAGTACATTTGAAATAAGACAAAACTAACGTACAAGTGACATTTTTAGCAAGATATAGGAGCTGGTTTTGAGTAAATAATTTCTTAATATTGATGAAAAAGTACTTGTTCTATTGGCAGATTATTTCATTATAACGGGACATTTTCCCCATGTTATAAGTAAAATAATCTGCCATCTCTTTCATCAATGTTAAGAAATTATTACCTTAAAACAAGTCTTATGATGCTAAAAGTTACTGGCCTTGCCTTATTTCAAGTGTAATAAGATATTTGCACTAGAAACTGGTAAGATTTTGGGTTTTTGCAGTGAAAAACTGCATTTGGTCACCCGGTTATACTGCTGTAAGGCTGCTGCAAAAGGCAAGAGTTTTGTTGTTGACTTGCCATCCAGAAACCACTTGCATTCTTGTTGGTTGTGCAGGAGGCGCCGCTTCTGCTTTTCAAAACCATACATCTGTTTTCAGCCATTTTCTTTTTACCTCTGGCCTTTCCTAACCTGTTCTAGGAAGCATGATAGGTTATCTTTGATAGATTTCTCCCTGATCTGGTGTTGTGTCCAGGTTGGCCCAAGGTTCTGTGGTTCGTCCCGGAGTCCAAACACCTGTCCAAGCCGCCCAGAGACTGGTTCCCCCAGATTAAAGACGCCAACCAGGACACCGCCTACATCGAGGTACGGCGCTTCCTCCTGTCGCGTCCTGCTCCTTTAGCCACGTCTTCCTGGATTAGAGAGACGCCGCTCCTCAGCAGCGCAGTGATTGATGTGATTTTGAAGCGACGTCCTTTTCGGCGGCCGGCTGGTAATTGCGCCGGCGCTGAGGTGAAATGCCTCCTTGATTGCGTTTTGGATCGAAAGAGGCTGAAACGGAAACTGATGAAAGGAGACGGGTGATTGAAAAATGACCTCCTGTTTCCCTGACAGAAGCAGCTCTGCAGATAAACCCAGACAGATGAAAATTACCGCAAGACTTTTGGATCTTTGGGGATGAAAAAATATTATTTCAGAAAAATAACATCCAAATGTGATTTATCGCCGTCATAGCAGCCGGTCTGACGGAGTTGTAGACAGCAGAGATCTTATTTTAAAGTAAATCTGATGGATTATTGTGACTCGGCAGCTTTCAGAGAGACTTTTTGTTTTTATTGTTCAAATCTGTCTTTTTTTTTGTTGTTGTTGTTTTGAGTCTCTGCAGATGAAAAACTGACTGACAGCTAATATTTACTGCTGTGGAGCAAAATGTTTTCATTCTGGCCAAAACTGAGAAGCAATAAAACTGCAGTGACGTAGGTGGTTATGACAGTAATATCAAAATGTCTATGAGAAAGTCAGAAGCTTTAACCTTTTTGTTCAGAATTTGACTTCCCCAAAATTAGAAAACATAGTAAATTTCATTTTTAACAAATAGAAAAGAACACAGGGCAGATTAAAATTTATAAATAGCCACTTTGGAAATATTACCAGTACGTTCCACGAAGCTATTTAGGGCTTTTTAAGATTTACAGATTGTTTTGCAAAAACACAACATTTTAGTTTCTGGTGCGAAGTACATTTGAAGTTAGACTAAATTAACTTGCAGATTATTTAATTTGTCATGACTTGTTGTCATAAGTGAAAGCTCCTGTGTCTTGCTGTAAAGTTATTTGTAAGTTAGTTTTATTTTATTTCAATGTGCTAAGATATTTGCACTGGAAAGTAGATCAAAAATACTTGGTGAGTTTTTGTGTTTTTGCTGTTTGTCTGCTAGTTTCAGAACCTGAAAAGTTTCTCTAAAAAAAAACTCAAAAGTTTCTAAAACTTTTAGGTTATTTTCCTAGAACTTGAATTTCACGTTTTAAAACTCTGATGCTACTTTATGGAACTCAAACGGTGCATTTATTGTATACGCTGCGTATTTATGTGTATATATACTTATATATTCTAGTTTTTATCTATCAGAGTTGTGTTAAATGATGGTTTTAATGTTATGATTATCATCCCTTCCTGTCTCCGTGCGTCCAGTACAAGACGTGTAAGGACGGCGGCGTCCTCGGCGTCACGGTGACAAGGACGGCCATGCTCACCCACTGCCAGGCCCTCACACAGTCCTGCTCCTACACAGAAGGTAACACACACACACACACACACACCAGTCTCCTGCAGTGAAAACTGATCCTTTGTCTTCCTGTTTGCAGCTGAAACCGTCGTGAACGTGTTGGACTTCAAGAAGGACGTGGGTCTCTGGCACGCTGTCCTGACTGTAAGGAAGGCATCTGCCAAGCTCTACCGCCTTAAAGTTTCAAAAACTGAATGTTACTGTGTAGTTTTTACTCTGTTTAATTGTGTAAGAAAGTAACAAGTCTTATATTTTGCTTGACTTGTTTTATGTTTTTACAGATAAACTGCCAAGTTCAGGTTAAAAGCTTTCTGATTCCAATAGAGATGATTTTACTTAAACTTGATCAACAGTATTATCCAAAACACCAGTACATATAAATCCTCTGTATATATTTTGTATCTTTTACTGGGTAGCAACAAATCGGCACAGTTAGATTTTCCTGCTGGATTAAATTTTTTAAAATTAGTATTTATTTCTTAGGTTGGTAACCTAATTTTAAAAATTATTTTGCATTTATTTATTTTACTTTTTTATCAATTAAATGTTTTTATTTTATTCTAGTTTTATATTTTTTATTTTTCTCATAAGAAATATTACACATTTGCAATAATTTGTACAATAAAATTATTATAAGTTTATATAATTATATTATGAAATATTTTCCCTACTATAAGAATAAAAATAATGTAGTATAATATATAAAAATATTTATAGGTTATTAATTAGAATATAATAGAATACATTTATATTAATTTTTTTCTGTATAATTTAATTAAAAAAGAGTAATGTCTAAAAACACATTTATGCTTCTACTTTTCAAATAGTTTTTAAAAATGTGTCCTGGTGTTTAAATGTGAACATGTCTGAAATAAACAAAATAAGCAAATAATTATGTAAATCATAACAAATTCAAAGACAATAGTTGGAAAAAAAACTGCAGAAAAATGCAGGAATTTTTGAGAAATATCAAATCTAACAGGTATGAACAATCAGGGCTGCATTTGTAGATAAATTAATGGTAAAACTCTTTGTTTCCTGTTTTCTTCTTCTCCTTCTTCTTATTCTTAATCTCTTCTTCTTCTTCTGGGGTCAGAGTGTGATGAACATGATGCACGTCATCAGTATCCCCTACGCCCTGATGAAGGTCAACCCGTTGTCCTGGATCCAGAAAGTCTGCCAGTTCAAAGGTAACCCAGACATGTTTGATTTGAGTCAATTAGCAGCAAAGAAGTTTTCAATTGAGACGTTGCCATGGTGATTCCCAACTTTCTTATGAAGTTAGCGACCAGGAGGAAACAGAAAGTCAGTTAAAATTACCAAAATTATTTCTATACAAGAAAACTTGGCGAGAATTTCAAATTTTTTTTTGTGTAACTTTCTTTGTAATTTACCTTAAAGTGATTTATTGTGTTTACTGCAGTGTAATGAATATTTATTATTTCTAATGGCTCATTGACTTGTTGATTGTGTTTAATTAACGTTTAGCGTTTGTTCTTGGACCAGTGAGGTGTACAGAGTCTGGGAGACTTTTCAAAACATTACATTTTGTTACATCTTAGTTTATTTTGTGTCTGCTGTAGAATGTAAAATACTGCAATAAAGATTATTTATAACGGCAAATAAGAGTGAATTAAAACTGAATTAAAATTAAAACTTTTTTTTTTGCTGAAAAAGTAGATGATCCCTGAAGAAAATGCTGGTTATTGCCTTTTATTTCTTTTTTTTTTTTTTTTTTACCAAGGTAAAAACCCATTTAGATTAATTAGAAAATAATTAATCTAAATGTTTCCCATTTAGATTAATTTCAAAACTTTTTACACAGTTAAAAAAAATTAGATATTGCTATCTAAATGAGACAAGCACTAAAAAATAATGATTGCAACAGAATAATAATAAAGAAAAGGCTATAAATCCTTTTTTTTAATAAACTTTCTGTCTCTGTTTGAGGTAAATGATTAGATACGAGTATCTGACGTCTCTCTGGACTTTCCTAATGAAAACTAATTACTTTTAATGTGATTAATCATTAATTTGCTCATGAATAACCCCTTTAGATGCTGTTTAATGTTTCCTGCAGCGAAGGTGGCCTGTGTGAAGTCGCGGGACATGCACTGGGCCCTGGTGGCCCACCGGGACCAGCGCGACGTCAACCTCAGCTCCCTGCGGATGCTGGTGGTGGCCGACGGTTCGAATCCCTGTGAGAAAACATTCCCTGCGTTTCTATCGTCTCATATTTGAGCTTTTTATGGGGAGAAAACACCAGTTTTATACCTGGAAATGAGCAAAAAAAAAAACTGGAAAAACCAGATTCCTGTCACTTTTATGTAATTTATGATGAGGAAGTTATTGGAGGGGTATCCAAAACTTTTGTCAAAATCAGAAAGTTAAAAGTTCTTTCAGACAAAAATATGTAAATAATAATAGTAATAATAATAGAAAGACTAAAATAAAATCAAACAAATAAAGTTTTCTGATTTTGTTGTTTTTTGTAGAAAAATCTTAAAAATAACTTTTGGACATTTTCTGTATTAAAAATTTTTTGTCTAGTTTTCAAATTTAAATTTAAATTTGAAAACCATGTTTAAATCATGTTTGATGAGCAGAATTTATAACTGAAGTTATTTGAGCTATAAAATGTTTGGAAAATAAATTTCATGACTGTCAGCATGACTGACAACAGTCATCCAGATGACTGTTGGCACACTTTGGACACCCCTGCTCTAATGGAGCAGAAACCAATTCTGGGTTGAAGTGGTTTCTGCTCATCCCAGTTCAGATGTTTAACTGGGACGTGAATCCCCAGTAACGCTGTCTGTGTCTCAGGGTCGATTTCGTCCTGCGATGCGTTCCTCAACGTCTTCCAGACCAAAGGTCTGAGGCCAGAGGTCATCTGTCCCTGCGCCAGCTCCCCGGAGGCGCTGACTGTCGCCATCCGCAGGTAGAACATCACATAAAACACAATTCATCTTACAGGTTTTATGAAGCAAAATGTGTGTGGTCTGTGATTCGCGTGTGGTCTGTGATCCGTGTGTGGTCTGTGATCAGTCTGTGATCTGTGTGTGGTCTGTGATCCATGTGTGGTCTGTGTGTGGTCTGTGATCCATGTGTGATCTGTGTGTGGTCTGTGATCCGTGTGTGGTCTGTGTGTGGTCTCTGATCCGTGTGTGGTCTGTGATCCGTGTGTGGTCTGTGATCCGTGTGTGGTCTGTGTGTGGTCTGTGATCCGTGTGTGGTCTGTGTGTGGTCTGTGATCCATGTGTGATCTGTGTGTGGTCTGTGATCCGTGTGTGGTCTGTGTGTGGTCTCTGATCCGTGTGTGGTCTGTGATCCGCGTGTGGTCTGTGATCTGTGTGTGGTCTGTTTGTGGTCTGTGATCCGCGTGTGGTCTGTGTGTGGTCTGTTATCCGCGTGTGGTCTGTGTGTGGTCTGTGATCCATGTGTGATCTGTGTGTGGTCTGTGATCCGTGTGTGGTCTGTGTGTGGTCTCTGATCCGTGTGTGGTCTGTGATCCGCGTGTGGTCTGTGATCCGTGTGTGGTCTGTTTGTGGTCTGTGATCCGCGTGTGGTCTGTGATCCGTGTGTGATCTGTGTGTGGTCTGTGATCCGCGTGTGGTCTGTGATCCGTGTGAGGTCTGTTTGTGGTCTGTGATCCGCGTGTGGTCTGTGATCCGCGTGTGGTCTGTTTGTGGTCTGTTATCCGCGTGTGGTCTGTGATCCGCGTGTGGTCTGTTTGTGGTCTGTGATCCGTGTGTGGTCTGTGATTCTTCCTTCAGGCCGCTGGAGGAGGGCGCGACCCCGCCGAGCCGCGGCGTTCTGTCCATGCCTGGTCTGAGTCACGGGGTGATCCGGGTCGATTCGGAGGAGAAGCTGTCCGTTCTCACTCTCCAGGATGTTGGTTCTGTGATGCCCGGAGGTAAAACCCGACCCAGTTCACCATAAATAGAGCCAGAACTTTTACCTTTAAACTTCATGAAGTTATGATGGTGTGAACGATGTCTAGGTGTTATGATTGCTGCTCCAAAGCGTGTTATTTTGCATTTTAGCATGCTTTGATGTGAATACATAGACTGATTTGCTTATTTTGGGCTGATTTTCACATTTTGACCTGTTGCTGTTCTGAGAGTAAATCCTCACCAGCCATGTTTAATCCACTTTAGTTAAACTCAGGTCCATTTGCCTGAAAGTCCGGTTCATTTGGGGAGGTCTGAATGCTTAAACAAGCCAAAAAAAGGAACTCTGGTCCATCTACAAACCTAGATCTCTGTTTGGTTAAAGTGAACTCGGGTGCATATTGAATGCATATGTGAATGCTACTCAGACCAGAGACCGCTCCAAAAGCAGGAAGTGGAGTACAGCACAGGGGATTCTGGGTTAATGCAACCAAAACAAACGCGCTAGCCTAGCGCTAACGGGAGAAATGACTCGTTGTCTTTTATAAAAGAGAGATTCTACCATCGCTGAAATCTGACTTCACTCCATTTTCTCTCAGGAAAATGTCTGCCTTTTTTTCATGTCAAGCCTGGTTTGTTTTCGACCTAATTTATTTATTTTGTCTGCAGCTTTGATGTGCGTTGTGAAAGTCGAAGGCGTTCCTCAGCTCTGCAAAACCGACGAGATCGGAGAGATGTGTGTTTGCACTGTCGCCACGGGAACCTCCTATTATGGTCTGGCCGGGATGACAAAGAACACCTTCGAGGTAAATGTGGAAAGGTTTGATTCCTCGTCTTCATGTCTTTGTGTCCTGATGTCCTCTCGTTTTCAAACGGATCCATCAGGTCTTCCCTGTGTCCAACAACGGGACGCCCATCAGCGAGTTCCCGTTCACCAGAACCGGCCTGCTGGGCTTCATCGGACCTGCCGGCCTCATCTTTGTCGCCGGGAAGATGGACGGCCTCATGGTGGTCGGAGGAAGGCGCCACAACGCCGACGACATCGTCGCCACGGCGCTGGCGGTGGAGCCCATGAAGTTTGTCTACAGAGGCAGGTGGGACGAAATCCACGAACCTGCAGAGGTTCAGAAACAGACGAGGAGCGGCGCTGACCCGGTGTGTGTGTGTGTGTGTGTGTGTGTGGGAACGGCAGGATAGCGGTGTTTTCCATCACCGTGCTCCATGATGAGAGGATCGTGGTCGTAGCTGAGCAGCGACCGGATTCTACAGAGGAAGACAGCTTCCAGTGGATGAGCAGAGTGCTGCAGGTTCATTCATTCATTTGTTCATTCATTTGTTCACTTCCTTCTCTGCTTCCTTTTTATTCTTCCTTTCCTTGATTTTCATTTCTATCCTTCCTTCTTTTTCTTGTTTTTTCTTTTCTTCCTTCCTGCCTTTTTTCTGTTTTATCATTCCTCCTTTTTTATTTTTCCTTTCTTATTTGTTTTTTTCTTTTTATCCTTTCTTCCTTTGTTACTCCTTTCTTTTTTCCTTACTTGTCTCCTCCCTTCCTTCCTTTTTCCTTCCTTTCTCTCTTCTTTTCTTCCATTCTTTCTTTCTATCCTTTATTCACTCCTTCCTTCCTAACTGCTATGTGATAAAATATTCTTATGTTTTCTGATTTTTTGGGGGATATTTTTACCACCAAACAAGGTCAGAAGGGGGAGGGAAGGTGGGGGCTGGTTGACCTTTCCTGACCTCTGAAAACATTTATTAATATCTTTAAAATGATAGCAGCACAAACAAAGATTTAGCTGCACAAACGTTTTACACCAATGTCGTTAGATTTCGCTCAGGTCTTCAGTTGTGCTGTAATCAGCTTTAGTAATTATTAATTTATGTTAAATTTAAATCTTTCGGTATTCTGACCTTGTTTGTGCACTCTGACCTTCCAGGCGATAGACAGCATCCACCAGGTGGGGGTGTACTGCCTGGCCCTGGTTCCCTCCAACACGCTGCCAAAGACGCCTCTGGGCGGCATCCACCTGTCTGAGGCCAAGCAGCTCTTCCTGGAGGGGGCGCTGCATCCCTGCAACGTGCTGATGTGTCCGCACACCTGCGTCACCAACCTGCCCAAACCTCGGCAGAAACAGCCAGGTGAAACATCCAGACAGGAGGAAACAGATTCTGGAGGCTATAAAGTTCACTGAGGGAAAAACTAATTAACTTCTTTAATTATTAAAGCGGCAAATTTAAACCTGGATTGATTTGGTCTGAGTGTAATTGGATTTCAAATGGAAGTGTTTATTTTCTCTGTTAAGAGTATAAATGGAGACGGGGCGGTTTGTGGTGATTTGGCCTTAACTAACCTTAAAATAATAAAGTTAAAAACATACAATTAAAGAACACATGTTGAGAAAATCTTGATCTAAAATCTCGAAATATTGATTGTACTTCTGGATTCTAGAAAGTTTAGAAAGCTTAATTTCTACAAAACACTTTAAATCCCTCCCAAAATAACCTGAGAGTTCACAGAAAGTAACCAGATGTTTGTAGAAAGTAACCCGACAGTCTCTAGAAAATAAGCTAAGATTTCCTAGAAAGTAGGAACTGTGAGGCTACTTTCTAGGAATTATCAGGTTACTTTCTACAAACTAGAAACTCTCAGGTTACTTTCTAGAAACTCTCAGGTTGCTTTCTAGAAACTCTCAGGTTGCTTTCTAGAAACTCATGTTACTTTCTAGAAACTCTCATGTTACTTTCTAGAAACTCTCAGGTTGCTTTCTAGAAACTCTCAGGTTGCTTTCTAGAAACTCTCAGCCTGCCTTTTAGAAATTCTCAGGTTAGTTTCTAAGAACCGTCAGGTTAGTTTCTAAGAACCGTCAGGTTAGTTTCTAAGAACCGTCAGGTTGCTTCCTATGATCTCAGGTTATTATTCCTGATAAGTTGGAACCTCTTCTCTCCTCTCTCTCCAGAGATCGGTCCTGCGTCTGTGATGGTCGGGAATCTGGTGTCGGGGAAGCGGATCGCTCAGGCCAGCGGCCGGGATCTGGGTCAGATCGAAGACAATGACCAGGCAAGGAAGGTGTGTGTGAGAGGGGGCTCTGCTGGTTTTCATCACTCACACATTATGCTTTATGTTCATCCTCATTATGCCTCATTTTCACACATTCGTCATCATGTCAGGCCAGTGAAGTGAGAATCGTAAACAGAAAAGGTAAAGCTGGAGAAAACAGTCTGGAGAAACAAAGTTTAAAAAGAGCAGGAGTGGAAATAATGTCAGACAGGAAGTGATGGATCACAGGAGGTTGTCGCTGACAGAAGCGACTTTCTTCCCTCCTTCGTGTTGAAAATGTCATCAGTTACAGGTTTCAGATTCCCCGCAGCAGAACGCATTCAGTCGAGCCTAATGAGAAGAGACAGATCCCAAAATACAAACTAGACCCGTCACAGCTGCCGACACGCCGCTTCTCCTCCGCGTTTCGCCGGAAAGCCGATGTATGGGAGATTATTCCTGCCAGGAATACAGGCTGGATGCTGCTCTGCTGTGATTAGACTGATGCCACTTCAGTGACAACAGAGATCCATGTAACCTAGAAAGATCTGGAAAAAAGAATGTAGCACAGGGAAAATATGTGGATTTTCAAGTTTGCATCTGTTTAAATATCTACTGGATATATACCAGGACATTTCTTTGTTTAATCTTTAAAAATAGAGCTCCGGAAATCCTGCCCTGGAAAAGTATGGATTCGTAGCATGAAACTGAAATTTAACTGTAGTTGCGGTTTAAAGCTACACTTTAAATTTGTTAGTGATAAACACTAAAATGTTTATGAAAATGTAACAGTTTTGTTTTCTGAACTAGAAAAGATACGCTAAAGATTCAAGTACAAAACAAACCTGCAACCCAAAAACATGACTGAGTTATGTTCCAGGAGGGAAAAAATATGATTTGCTGCATCAGCTCAATGCTGATTGGGAGATTTGTCAGTAGCTGCGTTTCCATTAGAAATATGCAGAAATCTTTGTCGATATTCTGCTCATTAAAAAAAAACAAACAAAAAAAAAACTGTTTTGCATTTGTGGTGTTTCCATTTAATAAGAAAATGGCCTTTAACAATGACCTTGTGTGGCGTCCTTTCCCCATGCAGTGTGTAAATGGCAGCACCTCAACAGTCTTCCCCATGACTAATATGTCTATAAAATTACATTTCTGTTTTAAAAACTATTTTTTATTTGATTATATGTAATATTATTACGTCAACAACAAAACACTTGTCTTTTCCAGCAGCCATTGCAGATACATACAGTGGTAAAACCAGCTGGCCAAAGCTGCTGGAACTCAATTTGGGTTGCTAGGTAACGGGCTGGGCTTCTCTGGGGTTGCTAGGTAACGGGCATTGTCTCATGATTTGTGACGTTCCGGAAGTTTTTGAAACTTTTTTAACTTATTGCCAAAAACCAGTTGAGTTGTTTTTTTTTTTTAAGCTCTTCGGTTGTTTTTAGAAGCAATAAAAACCTCAGAGAAACTTCAGAACTGACATGTTGATGGTCTGAAAAACAGTTTTATAAAAGAAAAGCTTAACCGTCCCTTTAAAGCTTGGAAGTAGTTAGGGTAATGATATTCCTTATGTTCCCTTTTCAAATTCTTGTAAAGTAAACAGAACCAACTTTGTTGCAAAACAGAATTTATAGTGAAAAGTTAACACGTTTATTTTTTTATTATGATTGTTTTTTCATGAAGAAATAAAATAAAACCCAGATTAAAACAAAGGTTCCATTGTTCCCATTTTAAGGGCTAAAAGTAACTTTTTTTAGATTTTATTGGTTCTAGTGGCCTTTATTTGATAGTTAATTGACAGGAAAGTGGGTAACGAGAAAAGGGGAAGACATGCGGCAAAGGTCGCCACGCCGGGAATCAGACTTGTATATGTGGTTTGTGCTTAACCCCTGCACCACCACAGCACACCCAGAAGTAACCATTTTAATCCAGTGTTTTCATTAAAACACATGAATTTCTCCATTTCACCTGAGGATTTTTACATCCTGCTGCTCCTCATCACCTGCTCCATGTCCTTCATCGTCCGTCCCGGTGGAAACCAGGCCCTCAGTGTGGATGAACACATACTCACACCGTTTTATTTTTTCACTTATTTCAACAAAAACACATTTTTAAAACGGGTTTTTGCAATTTTTTGATCAGTGGATCTGTAACATTTAAATTTTTAGTCCTTTATTTTTCTTTTTAGTCAAAAAACACATTTTATTATTAGTTGAGACAGTTATTTATTCATTTTAATTTTCTATACATTGCGGTCGAAGCACATAATGTAGTAGGTTTTATATGTTTATTTTTTATATAATATGCCACATTTGACTAAAAACCTTTTTTTAGATAAAGTACAAAAAGGAATTTTATGTCTGAACTTAATTATCAAATATGTTTTCATCTTTTGCTCATTAACTCTTTTTTTTTGGAAAAAAGTTAATTTTTACCTCATTTGAGTGTAAAAATGTTTTTCAGTAAAATTTTAGATTTTTTTTCAAATTCAACTTTTTCTAGTGCGATACTTTAAAATGCATTTATAAACAACGGAGATGGAAACATGGCTGCTGTTCTTTGAATGCATTTGAAAAGTTGTTTTCAGTATTTTCCCAAAAATAAATTCTGCTACTTGAAGGAGAATTGTAGAAAAGCAAATGTTCATTAAAGTTTTATTCTGTGTTTATTGTTCTTGGAACGCGGCCTCCATCCGACCGTCCATCTTTCCTTCCTTCCTTGTCGAATCTTTTCTTTTCTTTCAGGTTTCACTGCAGTAATCCAGGTGGGATTCGTCATAATTATGTTATTTTCATATTATTTTAAATGCTTTTATTTATCTCTTCCTGGATTTTAACTGTAAAGGCGAATATTAACGAGTGCTGTGTGTCATGTGACTGAGTTATTGCTGACATTATGAATCTGTTGGGTTTGTAGAGTAACAGTTTTTTCTGAGCAGTGGACGTTAAATCAGGCAGCAGGAAACTTTTGGTTTCCGTTGAATCGTTTCATTTTAATTCAGAGTCGACAAGAAGCTGAGCAACGTTTTCATCTGCGGAGCAAATTCAGGTTTAAATCTTCGTTGTTCCAGAAGCCGGAGCTCGGAGGGAAACAGGAAACCTGCAGGAGCGATGCATTCAACAGGCTGCGGCGCTGCACACTGGCTCTGATTAACAAGCGCAATAACGTCTGATCAGTCTGTTGGCGGCTTGTATTAAACATGGTGGGAGCAGGATGATTTATCACATCGTTTCAGATTCTCAGAGCGACAAGGCCTTAGCAATCTGGGCTTTCTGTCGGCTGAATCTGCCAGTGGAACCAGAGGATTTGATCAATATTCAAGAATTATTGACTTCAAACAAGCTCCTGTATCTTTCTGAAAAGTTACCTTAAAGTGTCTGAGTATCCTTAAAAAGTCTTAAAATCATTTTAAAAAGTTGGCCAGTTCTTAAGTTTTGTCTTGAAAGGACTTCTTAATCTTGTATATTGTATATATTTTTTTTCTTACGGATTTTTTGTCAAGCAAAAGTTTAGTCGCACTCAGACATTTTTGCGCTCTGTGACTCAGTATGATTGAGGCTACCGCTAACAAGCCTTTGCTAGCTAGCTATCATTTGTAAGTGAAAATTTCTCGAACATTGGCTGCATTTCTGTAGAGATATAGGCCTTAAATTCCACTCATAATGGTCTTAAAAAGTCTTAAATTTGAGTTGGTGGAACCCGTACAAACCCTGTGTAAGCTAGTGTACTCAGATATTTTCACAAGAAATTAGATAAAAATACTTAGTTGGATTTTGCGTTTTTGCAGGAGCCGGTTCTGATTTTCTGGTTTGGGTTAAGCCTCGTCCGTACCACTGTTACTGACAGACATCTCCATTGATTTCTGTGACTCGAGAGTTGATGCTATTGCTAACTGGTTGCTAACATACCCCTTCTTGCTAGTTAGCTAGCTTTTTTCGGTTTATCATGAGTAAGTGCAATTTATGTACCAAATTTGTACATTTCTGTGGAGATAAAGGTCTTAAATTACATTCAGAATGGTCATAAAAAGTCTTACATTTTAGTTGTGTAAGTTTGTTGCATTAGAAACTACTTGGTAGGATTTTGTGTCTTTGCAGTGTAGCGACCCAAATCACCGCGGTGCTGCAGACCGGTTCAGTTCTGATTGTCTGGTTTGGGTCCAGGCTCATCTGACAGACTGGAGGACAAACTCCAAACAGTAATTTAAAATAGACTTTCTCTACTGGAACCGGCAGAAATCCTGAAAAATTCATGAGACAGAAGCTTCCTCTTCGTTTTCTTCGTCCTCCACCTCACACCACCCTGCTTCATATTTCTCCTTCCTCTTAATTTCCAAACTGTGATTTTCCTCTGAGACCTCGTTGGTATTCTGTTGAAGTCTCCTTAAAAACTTCCAGCTGGAAAAAAATGAATTTGTTGCTTTATAAAGACTCACGGTGGTGATATTTATTGTAAATGTCAGCCTTTGTGGAATTTATGAGATTTATTGATGAGAGAAAAGTTCCTGGCCACCTACTGGTCCGTTTCCTGTCAGCAGGCAGCAGGAGCTCAGCAGGTTCCTGGCTGATTGTCCACCTGAAGGAAAACATCTGCTTTTTTATTCAGTCCTTATCAAAATCAACATACAGAGCTGTGAACAAGCTTTTCCCTCCTTCGCTTTTGCTTTTTTTCCTCACACTTAACAGTTTGAGATCATCAAACAAACCTGAGTAAATAAGAAGCAGCGGAGCAGGTGATGAAATTAGCTAAGCAACTACTGCAAAATAAACATCAAACCTGAAAAAACTTTCCAGCAGGTCAATAATCTGAAGTGCTGGTTCTTAATGTATCTAAAAGGGTTTGCAGTGACCTAGTTAAAGTCCAGCCTTGTTTAGTCCGTTAGAATCCAACTCCAGTCCGTTTACCTAGAAGTTTTGGTTGAAGTGAACTCTGGTTCGGTTTGAATGCAAAATATGAACGCCAAGCGAACCTGAGACCACTTGAAAAGCAGGAAGCGGACTACAGAGCAGGGCATTCTGGGTAAATGCGATAGCCTAGCAGTAGCAGGAGAAATGACTCGTGGTTTTTTTAAGACAAAAGAGAAATTGCCCAATCGCTAAAATCTGACGCCACTCCATTTCTGTTTATGTTTTGTGAAGAAGAAAGTTGTGTTCAGTGACTTCTTCAGAAGTTTTCATATTGTTTCCTTCAGTGGTTCCTGGTGCAGCGCCCCCACAGGTTAGGAGGGGAACAGGAGGCTTGTTTGGTTTGACTCAGAGCAGAGAGAAAGAGAACAGCAGCAGCTGCAGGTGGAACAAATGTTTAGTTTTGGTCCTCCATATATTGAGTCTGCTGGACCATCAGGGGAGAAAACAACCTTAGAGATGTTAATGTGAGACTTAAAAAGGTTCTGCAAAGATTTGGTCAAAATCTTCTCCACAGTGACGTAAAACAAAGTTATCACAAACACTTGATGGCATTTCGAGGGGTGATGACTTTTTCTTCTTTTTTTGCTGGTTTATGAAGATTAGTTTGATCTGAAACATTTCCACTCAATAAAATTAGTCGATTTCAGAAATCGATTTCTGGTTTGCAGTTTATTTAGCATAGAGGTGGTAAATTAGTCGCTGACGTGGATTATTTTCTTTGTTGTATTTTTTAGTTCCTCTTCCTGTCTGAGGTGTTGCAGTGGAGAGCGCAAACGACTCCGGACCACATCCTGTACACTCTGCTCAACTCCAGGGTAAAAAAATACACACATCATGAAGATATGGATCTGTTCAGAAACTTATGCTCTTATTTAGAGGGTGACATTTCAAAATCGTAAGAGAAGTGAAACAAGACAATATTTTTTATTTGAACGTCAAATGATTCCATACTTCACTGGTTTGTTATGTTTCAGTTCCTGCAGCAGAAAATATTTTTATTGAACGCATGGATCACTTCTCTTTGTGGCCTGCAGGGGGCGATAGCCAGCTCTCTGACTTGCGTTCAGCTGCACAAGAGAGCGGAGAAGATCGCTGCCGTCCTGTCAGAACGGGGCCACCTGCAGGACGGAGACCACGTCGCACTCGTTTACCCTCCAGGTGAGTTCAGCGCATTTCTCTGTTTTGTGAATCGATCAGATATGAGAAAAGGTTCCTGTAAATTTAGAAAGTGATTCTGTAAAGTGAGATTAATAAAGAAGGCATTAGTTATGCTGCAGTAATCCAAAACTTAACGGAAAGTTCAGCTCTTCATGCTTCAAAGAAACCAAAATCAAGGTTTTTCAGTGGCCTAGTCAAAGTCCAGAGTAACAATTAGTTGCGTGTAACCTTAATCATTAAAACAAATCATCCTAAACAATTAAACAAAGTCACACTCTGCAAAAACACAAAATCTTACCAAGTATTTTTGGTCTAGTTTCTAGTGCAAATAAATTATCATACTGGAAATATAACAAAACTAACTTTAAGAGCTTGCAATTTCTTAAAACCGGAGAAGCAGATTATTTCACTTATACATTACATTAAGTTAAGTAACTTCTTCTTCTGCCCTTCCTGCAGGTATCGACCTGATCGCTGCGTTTTACGGATGCCTTTACGCCGGCTGCGTCCCGATCACGGTGCGGCCGCCTCACCCGCAGAACATCGCCACCACGCTGCCCACGGTCAAGATGATCGTGGAGGTAAAACTCTGGTTTAGCCTGCTAGCAGCCGGTGCAGCTCGCTCTGATTGACGGCGCTTCCCTTCATTTTTTTCTGTGTTTCTGTGGTGATGCGTTCAGGTGAGCCGCTCGGTGTGCGTGATGACCACGCAGCTCATCTGCAAGCTGCTGAGGTCCAAAGAGGCGCTGGCGGCCGTGGACGTCCGAACATGGCCGCCCGTCATAGACACAGGTGCGCCACCCGCCGAGAAACTAAACGATAAGACGATCTTAACGTTTTATTTAAGAGAAAATGTAGGACAGAGAACTAATTAATTTACTTGAAAGGTTATATAAATTTTTATGTTGTTTTTATAAAGTTTTTATCAATACTCTCCCATAACAAAAACTGTTTCATTCTCTTTGCTGCTGCTCCGTTCTGTCTCCAAAGTTAAAAAACAAAAACCTGGACAGATTCGTCTTACGGTTGAGTTTTTCCTTCCAGATGATTTGCCAAAGAAGAAACCCCCCCTGCTGTACAAACCGTCCAACCCCGACACGCTGGCCTACCTGGACTTCAGCGTCTCCACCACCGGCATGCTAGCTGGAGTCAAAGTGAGCACACACACACACACACACACACTGCAACCAGACGGTTCGGTTATTTATTCAAGTCTGAGTTTTAAAACTTCAAACTACGGCTGGCAATAAATCGATTTTATCAATTAATTGACATCTTGGTTTTGAAGATGTAATTTTTGGAAAATCTGTGTTTTTTTTTTTTTCACTAAAGAACTCCTTGGGTTTCCGTAGTTCAGTGGTGGCGGCCATCTTGTTTGGCTAGCGTGTTTTACAGCTTCTGTTTATTTGGGCTTTGAATTCAGGTCAACTCTACAACAAAATATAAAGGAACGAAATCATAATAGTACAAGAATAAAGTTGTAATATTAGGAGAATAGAGTAATTTTATGAGAACTCTAATAAAAACTACAATAAAAAAAATAACATTTTGAATATTTTTTTACCAAGAATACTTAATATTTTATTAAAAATGCTTAAGAGTGAGACATGTTTACCCTGAGTGAATCTTAATAACATCCAAATTTCACCTTAAACCTTCCAACAAGTTTTATTTTATTTTATCTAATTAATTCTGACGGCGCGCTCAGCATCACAACAGAAAAGAAACACAGAGCATTATTAGCAGAGGGAATCCAGGGCAGCAGGAACTAACGCCGGCGTGTTTCGTCTTGTGCCTGTTGATGGTGATTAATCACGGCGCTCAACGAGCTTAAGCTGATTGATCCGCTTAACGAGCGGATCAATTATCGCTGCGATGTCAAAGCTAGCAACAGAAACCTCAGAGGAAGAAACACGAGGATGCTGCTGCAGCCAAAGTTTGGTTATGCTGATCAATACTCTGCATAAAGACACAGGTGTCCAAAATGTGGTGTGGGGGCCATTTGTGGCCCTTGGACAGGTTTTGTATGGCCCTTAATTGCAATTCAAAAATTATATAAATCTGGCCCGTAGATGCAGATGGAGAGTTTTAATTAGTAGTCAGGGTAAAAAGTGTTACTAACATAAAATATAAAGTGCAACACAAAGTCTTTATTTGTAATCAAGTTTTAACAAAAGTTAAAATCAAGCTTATATAGACATTTTTACCAAAAAGCCAACTTTGCTGCACCTAAATCAGCTTTTATTCTGTGTAAAATTTGGCTGAATGTATCAAACATTTGGAAACAAAGTGATCCAAATTCTGTTCTTATTACTGAAAATAAATTTATTCAATAGATCCCGCAATAAACTGAAAACGAGATGCTTTTCTTTTAATACAGCAAAAATGCAAAATCTGCTGCAGTGAAGTAGGGCCATTGCAGAAAAAAAAGATCTCAGATCTGTTTTAGAAAAAAACAAGGAAATTTGATAGAAACAAATACAATCAATATCAGAAATTTTCTACCAAAAAATTTATTTAGAATATTTTTTCTAGAAAATTCTTTAGATTAATCACAACCTTTATGAGTTTTGGTGAAAATGTACTTCTTTTGTACTAAAACTCCCTTTCAAGTTGTGGGTCTACAATAAGTACCGAGCTACTTTATTTGCTTTATTTTACGTTGTTTCTTTGGCCTGCGACTGCTTTTAGGTCTACAATTTTGGCCCACATGGCAAAAAGTTTGGACACCCTTGGTTTAACTTTAGCCAGAAGAGAGACAAATATTCAGGAGATGAATTAATTGAATATTTGTAAACTTTTCTGTGATTCTCAGATGTCCCACACCGCCACCAGTGCCTTCTGCCGCTCCATCAAGCTGCAGTGTGAGCTCTACCCGTCCAGAGAGGTCGCCATCTGCCTCGACCCGTACTGCGGCCTGGGCTTCGTCCTCTGGTGCCTTTGCAGGTCAGACACTTACGAACGAAAAAGGGTGAACGCAAGAAAACGTTGAAACAGATCTGACTGAATTCTAAACATCTTTTTCTAATTTATTTTAAATAAAACTGAGCAAAAAGTCAAGTTACTACAAATATCTTGATCTAAAATTACCCACATATAAAAAAAAAGCAACAATAAAAATAAAAGGGTAAAAGAAAGACAAAAATAAATGTATAAAATACTGGAAATTCACTCCACAAACAGAAATCCTCCAGACCACCAGGGGGAGTCGACCACCAAACTTTACAGGACCAGACTCTCAGTAAATACTGGATGTGATGATCTTTAAAAGTTGGATGAAGAAAGAAAGAATAGGTGTGTTATACTCAAACATGCAGTCTTTAATAATATTAAGAAAAATATTGTAACTCCAAACTCCCCCTGGTGGTCCGGAGGACTTCTGTTTTGTGAGGGGAGTTTGCAGCGTTTTGTCATATCTGCTGTTTTTGCTACTGGCAGCATTTTCACTTTTGCTTTTGTTTCTTACGGTTGCAGCGTTTTGTGGTTTTGTGGGTTAAAGAGCCTTCTAAAACCAGGCCTTAAACAGTAATTGCTCATAAATGAAATGTTTTCTTAAATTAGGTCTCCTTCTTAGTTTATGCATCTTTATTTCCATTACTGACATTTCCTCGGCCTCCTCAGCGTGTACTCAGGTCACCAGTCCATCCTCATCCCTCCGTCCGAGCTGGAGGTGAATCCGGCTCTCTGGTTGTCGGCCGTCAGTCAGTACAAAGTCCGGGACACGTTCTGCTCCTACAGCGTCATGGAACTGTGCACCAAAGGCCTGGGCCTGCAGACCGACTCCCTCAAGGTAACATCGGCCTCAGGAGTTCAGTCCCATGGGCCTCTGAGTCTCGTCCTGACGTCCGTCCTGCTTCCCGTCCTCCAGTCTAGAGGAGTCGACCTGTCCCGGGTCAGAACCTGCGTGGTGGTAGCGGAGGAGCGGCCCAGGATCGCTCTGACCCAGTCCTTCTCCAAACTCTTCAAGGACCTGGGACTCCACCCGCGCGCCGTCAGCACCTCGTTTGGCTGCAGGGTCAACCTGGCCATCTGCCTGCAGGTCAGTCGCAGATTCTGGGCTTTGAGTCACAAATGGAGGCCGAGTTTGGAGCCCAGACTGGAGAAACGCTCACAACTGCTTCAATATTCAACTAATGTCGAAAAAATACTATTAATATTTGCAGTGTTTCCATTAAAGGTTACCTATGATGCTTCCTTGAACAGGATAGGTTTGTGGCCTATACAAAACATGTTCATGACGTTTATTTTGCACAAAATCTTTCTTAGACGATCAGATTTTAGTTGTTCCTTTCAGAGTGAGCTGTTTTAGGGCCTCTTGTCACTTTAAATCAACTCAATGTTTACGCTCTGCGTGAAAATGACTGCAAACAGATGTGCAATTATACAACTGCACATCTTTGAGAAGCATTAAAAGAGCCTCCTGCACAACCAACAAGAAAGCAGCAAGTGGATTCTAACCAACATGCTGGAACTCAGGTTGCTAAGTAACGGTCTGGGCTTGGCTGCGGTTGCTAGGTAACAGTGCAGTGCCTGGTGATTTGTAACTTTACATTCCAGAGGTTTTTGAAACGACTCCTTTTCCAGACACCAAAAAACATGAACTAATTACCAAAAAACAGCTGAGTGATTTTTAGCTGATTTTAGTTGGACTAGAAACTGAAATGAAAATACGAAAAACATGCAAAGTGTGAAGTGTAAATTAGAAATGTAATTACAAATAAAGAGAATAAGTTTATTCATGCAATAAATCGTTAAAGATTTATTGACAGGTGTAAACACTCGAGACATATTCATATTTCAGCCATCTGAAGAGATGTTGACATTTTATTCAGGTGTCAGAGCAACAAGCAAACTTTGTTGTCGTTGCACATTTCACAAGTACAAAGCAACGAAATGCCGTTTGCATCCATTCAGAAGTGCTTAACAAGAAAATAAAAATATATTACAAAAATACATTGAAGTTATTTTTTTTTTAAATATGGGAATAAGTGAAATAATCCACCAATAAAAATATCACTCTTTCATCCATGATATTTTAATTATTTACTTGAAACAAGCTCGTATTTCTTGCTCAAAAGTTACGTGTAAGTTAGTTTTGTCTTACTTTCAGTGTACTAAGATCTTTGCACTAGAAAGCAGACCAAAAATACCTGGTAAGATTTTGTGTTTTTGCAGTGTGTTTGTGATGGCTTTACAAAAGAGCGATGGATTCAACATGTGGAGGAATCCAAGTGAATGGGAGAAAGCGAGATTTTAATTGAGCAGAATTGCACAGGAAGGCGATGGTCAGGCTAGAAAATAAAGTAAGGAATGAAGGAGGGACACAAGGAAAAAGAATGAATGAAGGAATTTTTTCATACTTATTCAAACCTTAAATAAGGTTTGAATAATTTAGAATTCGGATTCCAAACTCCACCAGACTGATCTTGTACATTAGACACGTTCAGCTTCTCTTCCATGTTTCTCTCATGTTCAGCTCCATCCATTCGTCCATTCCAAGATCATCATTCCTGACGCATTCGGCTGCGGCTTACAGCCTATTCCTATGTAAAAAACATCAAGATAAATATTTTACACATTTTTAGAGGAACTTTCAGGTAAACTGGAAACCACAGATTTAGCTGTTACCTCCAGCTGTTGCTGTTTAACACAATTTAAGTGAATAAATGAGAAACGGATTAAAAATGCAGCTTTTCCTCTTTGAAACACTAACATCCTACTGAACCACCTTTTTAAAATCTAACTGCTTGTTTTGTTGCTTTTGAGTTTGCGTTTTGACTTTCCTCCTCCCTCTTGTTTTGGAGCATAACCCCACCTCCATCTCTCATTCTTTATTCTGTCTCCATCCTCCCTCCTTATTTGCTTCCTTTGCTTCCTCTTTCGTTTCCTCCTCGGCCCCGCCTCTCTGCTGCTGCAGCCTCACAGGCTGGGAAAGCTGGCCGACCAGGTAGGGAACCTCCATCAACCTCCCCCTGCCTGACGAACAGTTTGTCAGCACCCTCCTTTTCCAGCCGACTTTAGGTCAAAAATTAACATAAATCTGAAGGAAATTCCTTATTTTTCACACTTTCTGCAGTTTCACCCCGTGAAACATTTGAATGTAAAAAGTATTTGCAACAAATGAGTGATGAAAATAACCATGTGGAAGCAGCTTCTTGTTAGCCAGCAGATGGCAGCATTTATTTACCAATAAAAGCTTACCGCTTAGCTAGCTAGCCATGTTAGCTTCCAAGTAAAGATGAAAATTTAGATTTTTCTGGTGTGTCTTGGTACCAGTTTTATGAACAAAACACCTTGCTGTGTGTGTGTGTAATTTACTGGAAAATCCAAAAATGTAAATAAATTCTTATTTTGAAGCTAACATGGCGATAATGTGGCTTGACAGCAGAGTGGAAATAAGGGATTAGCATCGAGGTTTTATGTCTGGTGGTGGATTCTCAACAGAAAGAAATCAGAGTTGTTGGTCTTTATTCTTTCCTCTATCTCCATTTTATCTACAAACTTTAACTAATCCAAATTTGAAAAACAAATGAAGTTGGTTGTTTTGCTTTTACTTTCCTCTATTTCTTCCTTCTTTAATTGAGGCTTTTTGTTTGCATGTCGGTTCAGTGGAATCACGTTTTACAGTGCCGTATTTATTTTATTTTTGCTTGTTTTGCTCTGTCACCTTCCACTCGTCCTGTGGACAGAAAGCTCACATGAATGCATCCACTGGGAGGAAGTAGCAGTAGTAGAAGTTTTTGGTGTGCGGTTGTATTTTGTGAGTTTTATCTGTTCCTACAGATTAATTTGACTGGTTTCTGTTTTTCAGGGAACTTCAGGGCCCGACCCCACCACTGTGTTCGTAGATATGAGAGCGCTACGACACGACAGGTGAGAATTTTTTTTACCTGATTTGTTGACCAACATTTAGACAAAGTCTTCATCCTTTTACATTGGTTCATTATTTGATTATTTCTAGTTTTTTGTTCTAAATATGGCTGCAAATCACCAGGTTTATCACAATTATTAATTTACATGGATTTGTTTGGACATTTCTCAATTTGCGATCGATACGATTCCATATCACATTCCAATCTTACGCAATAATTTACAATAGTTTAGGAATATTTAATTTAATATATTTGCTAGAAATTACGAGTCGTTTATATTCATGTGTTTATTTCTGGATAAATCTGCCTTTTTCTCAGAGTAAGGCGTGTTTGATTTACTGTCTGATCTGCTTTTCTTTCTGCTCACGCCGGCGTTTCTTACATTCTGCTCCCATAAAGTGTTGGCCTGCGGTCCGGAGGGATCCTGCAGCCGTTCTGCAGGCCGTCTCCAGTTGTAAAGTTTATTACTGCGATTCATCCGAGTGTTTGGGAATAAGAGACTGCAGCGCTGAAAACAAATGAAAAACGAGAAATGTTCTCCTCGGCTCTGGTCAGACAGTAAAAACTCTGAGTTTAGTGGGAGCTGAAAGTTTCTTTGAGATGGTGAAATGTTTGCTGGCTGGTTGCAAGTTGAGCCATAGACTAACATAAAACTTGGATTAGTTCAGGGAGAGAGTTTCAGTCTGAGCTTTATGATTTCAGATTTTTAAGAGAAACCAACAGAGGGCACCTTGCAGGGAAGCGTAGCAACATCTCCTCGCATTATAGCACTCGTTTTTAAACATTTTTATTTTTAAAATTGATATTTTGCATGAAAACTTAGTTGAAAGTTTTTGTGAACATCTTGTGCTAGCAGTGGTTGTGTCATAAGGGAAAGTGAACAGCTATCATGGCTTTGCAGGGAATTGCTGCTCAACATTATTTTTGGATCATCAACGAATTTGAGCTGCGGTAAGGAACAATTCAGGATGTTTAAAAAGTTCAGCAAGAATCACCAGACAGACTGGCTCAGACATGGAAAAACAAATGAAATGTCCAGAAACGTCCGTTTCCTTTAGCTGTGTTCACACTGCAAGTCTGGAGGCTCAATTCCTTTTGTTTTCTGCTAAAATCCAATTTTTTTCTGCATGTTTGTTAACATTACTAATTGAATGCAACTTCTGTGTGAACGGCAGATCGATCGATCGATTTTAAAGTTACTCAGAGTGATAAGATCGTCACCAGATCAGAACAAAACCTGTTCAAAGTCTGTTTAGATTCGTAGTCAGGACTGATAGTGGTGCGATTGTGATGTGATGCCTTCACTGACTCAGCCTTCTTTCATAATTTCATAGTTGTAAATTTAGCCATTATTTACATCCATATTTACAGCGTCCGGCTTCTTCTGGTGCAAAAAGTTGGATAAAATACAACATGACCGTTTGTGCTGTGAACTTTGAGAACCATTGGATGCAAATCTGATTTAGTTGCACATCGGGAAGTGGTGCAAACCTCGATTTTTTTTTTGGAGGTGAAAAGATGGGAATTGGCTCATTAAGAATGTCGTGAAAATAATGGATTTGGTTTGTATTCAGCTTAAAGCTTAAAGCAGCTGGAGAAACTCTGCAAAAACACAAAATCTTACAAAGTATTTTGGTCTGGTTTGTACTGCAAATGTCTTAATACACATTAAATAAGACAAAACTAACTTGCAAGTAGCTGTTCAACAAGATATGAGCTTGTTTTAAGTAAGTAACTCCTTAATATTAAAGAAAAAGTAGATTTTTTTTTCTTTTAACAAGATATTTTACTTCATAAGTGGAACTAGAAATTTCTTTCATCAATATTAAGGAATTACTATTGTAAAAAAAAAGCTCTGTATCTTACTGAAAAGTTACTTCTTAGTCAGTTTTGTCTTGTTTTTATTGCACCAAGATATTTGCACCAGAAACTGAACCAAAAATACTTGGTAAGATTTAGTTTTTTAGTCAATAAACTGTAATCTGTCTGGTTTTGGTCCAGATGTTGATAATCCAGCATGTCAGAGAAATCTGCTGAAGTTACGAATAAGAAACAGTAAAATGTTCTTCGTCGTCCAGCGGACTGAAAACCTGCTGATTTTCCCCCACGGCGGTGAGCAAAGCTCCGCTGGCCGCCCGTCCGTCGGGGTGTGATTACATGTAATCACTGTTGATTTAAACGGGCCCGGTTCTTCTGAGACGCTCCGCTTGTTTGTTTTTAATCTGAGGAACCACTTCTGTCGGTTTCCATTTCCCCTCAGAGGTCAGAACCGTTACTTTCAGCCTGCAGTTTGGAGTTAATTTTAGAAAGTGAGGTTTCCGGAAGCTGATTGAAATAATCTGTTCCCAGAACCGTCTCCATCCAGCAGTTTGCAGCGACGCGCAAAGTTCATGAAAATAGTTAAACGTTCAGTAAAGTTTGATCACTTTTAGCATATATTCCTGTTTGCTGAGGCATTTTTTTTATTCTCCAATTGTCACATTTTGATGTTTTTAAGACTTATAAATGTGTGGCAGTCAGAAATATATGGAATAATGAATGTTTTTTATTAATTTTGCTGCCCAGGGTCAGGTTAGTGGAGCGGGGCTCTCCACACAGTTTACCACTGATGGAGTCTGGGAAGGTACGCTCTTTACTACTTTATTAAATAAAAACTCATGTATGATCATTAGAAACAAACCGATTATCTGTTTATTGTTTTATTTAAACGAGCAGATCCTGCCTGGAGTTCGGATCATCATCGCCAACCCGGAGACCAAAGGGCCGATGGGGGAGTCGCACCTGGGAGAGGTGGGAGTTATCTTCGTTTATTTTTAGATTTAAACCTTAAAATTATGATTTTGTTTTAATTCAGCCGCATTGAGGAGTTTTCATGCATAATCAGCCTTTAATTTAATCAGAGGTAAACTTTTTGGTGTACTTTTCTGAAACGATTAATCACAATTAATTGATTAATGAAATAACCACCAATTAATTCAGTAGTAAATTAATCATTATTTGGATTAAAGACTCAAAATATTTGCTTAAAGAACAACATAATCAGAGCATATTGATATCTTAACACATTTAGCTCCAAACTATCATTAAGTGGATTACCAAAATAAAAGTTCATACAGGTTGGTTCACGGCTTTTATTTTGATAGTCCACTTCTGGGTTTTCGGCAAGTAAATCTGCATATTAGCCAAATATTTAACTTGAAGTTGTGACATTTATAAATGAATTATCCACCCATCCATTTTCTAACAACCTTCTCCCTAGTGGGGTCAGGAGGTGACCCCAGTAGGGGGTCCTGGCGAGAGGCGGGGTCATCCTGGACAGGTTGCCCGTCTGTTGCAGGGCAACACAGAGACAGACAGGACAAACAACCATGCACTCACACAGACACCTAGGGACAATTTAGAGAAACCAATTAACCTGACAGTCATGTTTTTGGACTGTGGGAGGAAGCCGGAGAACCCGGAGAGAACCCACTATGCACAGGGAGAACATGCGAACTCCGTGCAGAAAGACCCCGGACTGGGAATCGAACCCAGAACTTTCTTGCTGCAAGGCAACAGCTCTATCAACTGGGTGTAAATATTACTGACTATGAAGAACCACTATTGTTTTTTCTCTTAAATCTGAAATTATTTGTGTAACTTCAGAAACAGCTGAACCTGTCAGGAGAAACGAGGAATTTGTATTTTTATCTGAATTAAATCCGTAGTTTCAACCTAGAAAATGGGGCATTTTGATTGGCTGTTGGAGCATTTTGATTGACTGTTGGAGCATTTTGATTGGCTCTTGGTCTCCCCGAGCCCGCCTCCAGCCATCGTTGTGTTTGTTCGTAGATTTGGGTGCACAGCGGCCACAACGCCAGCGGTTACTTCACCGTCTACGGAGACGAAGTCCTGCAGTCGGACCATTTCAGCTCCAGGCTCAGCTTCGGCGACACTCAGACGGTTTGGGCCCGGACCGGATACCTGGGCTTCCTGCGGCGGACCGAGCTCACCGACGCCAGCGGAGGTGAGGCTACTAACCTTCAGAGGCGTCTCCTCGCTGGAAAAGTACTTCAGATATTTAAAAACAGAAGTACAAATCAATAATTATCGACATGGACTGATATTAAACCCTGATCTCGTGGTACGTTTTTCAGCCGGGTTGTCCGGCCTGACTGCAGCGGTTCGCTTCCAAAATGGTGGCCTGACCTTTCTTGTGTTATCCACAATTTTCACTCCACGTTTCGGTTTTTTATTTCCAAGCAGTTATGAGGGACGGTGGAGAAACTTTAAACCGCTGCTGCGCCAGTTACATAAGAGGTCGTTGCTAGGTAACCGCAGAACGATTGAGTTGCTAGGCAACCAAGAGAGAATTAGTTGATTCCACCAACTTTGCTCAGCTAGCTGTGACAGGTGGAACGGGTACGGTCCTTCCTCGGCCTACATCTCCCAGAATGCCGTGCGGTTCTGGATCAGAGTTCAGTGAAATTATTGAATATTCTATCAGACGTATTAGCTATTGATTTTGACCATGTGTCAATTTATACATATTTATTGTTATTGATTTACTGTGCATCCCAAAGTTGAAGTAAACTGTCTTATTTAACAAATTCCATGTTTTCATTTTTTAATTCTATTAACTCCAAAAGTATTTATGGTGTTAAAATGTGGGAAAAACTAAGAGTCTTTTTAAAGATGCCTTAGAGTTGAACTGAACACGCGTGGCAGAAATCATGGCGTCTTACTAGTGTGTGTGTGTGTGCGTGTGTGTGTGTGTGTGTGTGCAGAGCGGCATGACGCTCTGTATGTGGTCGGCGCTCTGGAGGAAGCCATGGAGCTGAGGGGGATGCGCTACCACCCCATCGACATCGAGACCTCCGTCATCCGGACGCACAAGAGCATCACAGAGTGGTGAGACCCGCAGATCAGTTTACCAAATATCACCAGATGTGGTGATCAATGTTCCACTTACTAATAATCAACTTCAGCTCTAAACAGGAGGGCTGAAGCTTTGATTTGAAGGAGCTCAGTGTATCAGCAGTTTTGCAGTTTTCTGGAAGTCCTGCATGGAGAAATGACCCGCTGTTATGGAAAAGAACTGAAGCACATTTCCGCCAAAAACCTGGAAATTGCTGAGACAAGAGTTGAAAATTTGTGTGGAAAAAAAAAAAAAAAATTCTGAAATTTCTGATGCTTTGGTGGCATAAGGGTTAAGCACGACCCACATGTGGAGGCCTTAGTCCTCGACGCGGATGTCACAGGTTCGAGACCCGACCTGACTAAAGTGGAAATTTTGTAGAACGAATTTTCAAGTTTGAAAAGTTGCAAGGAAAAGCAGAAATTTTGTGATTAATTTCACATCTTTTCTAGAAAAAGCTTTAAAAAAGTTGTAAATTTACACATTTTCCAAGTTTATTAAAAAAAAAATCTCAGGTTAACCTAAACAATTCAGAATTATTTTCTTGCAAATGTTTTAGTTTTGTAATTCAGCTTTTGAAGTTTTTTTCTAATATTAATCTCTATTTCTGAGGTTTTTTTTCTTTCAGTTTTTGAGTTTTGGAGCTGAGAAATTTTTGTTTTTTCTAGAAAATTTCTGGGATTGATTTAAAATTTTCCTTCTGGCAAAAGTTTTATTCTTGTAGCCCAGAAATTTTCATGTTTTTTTATTTTTTTTTAATTTCTAAGATTAATGTCTAATGTTTTTTTTTTAAAGCAGATTGTTTTGTTCTTGCAGCGCGGTGTTCACGTGGACCAACCTGCTGGTGGTGGTGGTGGAGCTGGACGGCTCGGAGCATGAGGCTCTGGACCTGGTTCCGCTCGTCACCAACGTGGTTCTGGAGGAGCACTACCTGATCGTCGGCGTTGTCGTGGTCGTCGACATCGGCGTCATCCCCATCAACTCCCGCGGCGAGAAGCAGCGCATGCACCTCCGCGACGGCTTCCTGGCCGACCAGCTCGACCCCATCTACGTGGCCTACAACATGTAGCGCCCCCTGGTGGAGGGAGGGAAGAACAGACTTGAAAACTGAGGGGAACAGACTGAAGTTAGCCCTGCGTTTCGTCTTGCAGGCACTTTTTGTTTCCTTGGAAAAGGGAAGCTGGTTTCTGGCTTCTGCAGCAACATCTGGCGCTCGCTATGTTATTTTTAAATGTCAGAAAGGTCCTGGCTTATTTTTTGGAAAATGATATTTACACAAAAAAACATATTTTGTGTTTTTACAGCTATTAAAGTGCGGGGTATGTTTTGATATGAGGGCGGGGGGTTAAGGGTTTACCAGGAGGTACGTTCATTTCACCTAGGATTTTTATTTTTATTTTTTTAACCGACCAGCCGGTCCGTTTCACCAGGTGCTCAAATCCACACAGGCGCAGCCTTTTACTCCGGTTGTTATCCGCAAACAGCTCGTATCGTGTAAGTATGTACAAAAAGAAACCGATTTAATTTATTTTCTCTTTTAGAAGTCTATGATTCAAGTTTTTGCTCTTGAATATTTGCTAATATAAAAAGAAATTGTATTATCTCGAGTGACGCAGACTTAAGCATATTATTATAAAAAAAAACACAAATATATGATGATAGATTATATTGCAGATGAAGGTTAATATCTCAGAGGAAAGCAGGGTGATTTGCGATGCTGCGGTTTGGTCTGAAATGTATCCAGTTTCCAAAAGGAAGGTCCAAATTTTCAATTTATTGACTTTAAGAGCTTGTTAAATCCTCTAAATGTTAAATGCAGTTTTTGGAAATGAAAATGAACTATATTTTTTAAATCTAAAGTGATAGGATAAGGGGAAGATCAGATTTGAGGCAAAAAGTTTCCCCTAAACAAAAACTAACGCTTCTGGCCAATACTGCTGGTCGCCCTCTAGTGGCGACCAGCAGTATTACATGCAGTCTTCTTAAATGACCATCTAAACCTTATATTAAATTAATCTTGCCTTCAGCAGCACAATTTTATAGAAAACCAATAATTTAGATTTACTTATTATTTTGTTGTTGTTGTTTTTTCAATGTCTGGAAATATTTTATTTATTTTGGCCCAAAACTTTTCACTGCAGATTCAGATTCACTTTATTTTGGTAAATTAAAACAAAAATACTTTACAAACCAATAATTTAATTAAGAAATTGGCTAATTTAGTCTTTCCTGGCCAAATCTGCCTCAGTAAGATAATCCATGCTCTAATCTTTCCCATTTTGAAGAGTAGCTAAGACATAAATAATTTGCAAATCAATTCATTTCAGAGTAAAACTTTCTCCATTGAGACTGCTGATGATACTAAGAGGAAATGTGAGCCAACTTGTCTAATAAACTTTAAGTTGATTTGTTTTTACTCACCTTGACTGGGATGAAACTGGTCCCAGTTCAGACAGACCAGCAGCAGGGGAGTCGGCCTTGTTTCTGGATCTCCAGCTGTAAATATGGAACAGAGGAGCCGTCATATTTTTCCAGGCGGCGGTTCAAGGCTCAAGCAGTGATGTCATAAGTAGAAATCAAAGTGTTTTATCAGAGACCCTTTAACTCATTAAAGAGCTACAGAGAATGTTTCTTTAAAAAAAAAAAATACAAAGCACTTTCTTCACCTTTTCTCTTTTTTTCATTTCAGAAAATGTACGTCAAGTTTAGTTTTTTTTTCTAAAGTTTCAAAAGTTGTGTTGATGTCATGTCTTTCATTTAAATAAACATTTCAACAATTTTGACACAAATTTAAATGCTGTTATAAACCGGATAAACATTATTAAAGAATAATTTGAGAGTAATCACAATAATAGTAAAAAAAAAGTATATAAAGTCTGTTAATCTTCAGAAATTAACAGAACAGGAAGTCCTTTTATTTTGATGTTAGCAGTTATGTGATGCCACAAAATGTGGAAAAGTTTCAGAGCTGAATATAGGAGAGAAACAGTAAGTATGGAGGACTAGTACTGCCAAAATTAGTAATAAATCCAGTAGTAAATGACTTAAGTGAACACATCTCAAATAATTAATTATGGTGCAACATAAATGAATAATCTATTTTAACTTTATTTTCAATTTTATTTTGTTGGTTTATTTTTATTCTGTATATAATACTTTTTTTTTTCATTTTCAGGAATTCAGAGTCTCTCCTATTGGTCAACAAAAAGCCTCAGCCTGTCGCAACAAGCAACTAATCACATGATAAATTCAAATTTATATTTATTGCCAGTTTTGGCAGGATCAGTCCTCCATAATTAAATTGAGAACTTGATATTTCAGATGAGTTCCTTCATCAGAACAGACCAAAGCAACAGAAAACCTTTCAATAAATGAAGCAGCTAAACAGTGAGTTAGTTAGTCTCACCTGGAACCGTTTCCCATCCTGCTGATGTTCCGCCACTTCTCTGTCCAGAAACAGTTTCCTGCTCACTTGTGTCAGTTTCTCATTTTCTCTGGGAGCCATTTTGTCTCCAAGCAGAGGTTTGACTCAGTGCTGCAACGGTGAATCATTGCAGATAAAAAGAAATTGTACATTTCTGCCACAAACTCAAATTGAGATTAGACTCACAAATCTCCTAGAAAAAAACAAGAAACACGATTTTCTAGCAAAATGTTGGACTTTCGCTGTCACTTTTTGTGAAATTTCTTTGAAAAGTTGAACATTTGCTAGAAAAACGCAGATTTTCTAGAACTCAGAAAAATCTGAAAATTTTCTAGAAAAAACAAGGAACTTAAGGAGTTTGAAAAGTCAAAAGTTTGCTAGAATTTCTTTGAGATTTAACAAATTTTCTAGAAAAAAAAAAATTTTGGAGTTTAAAAAAATTTTGAATTTAGGAAATTTTCGATCCAGTTGAAAATGTTCGAATTTTGAAAAGGTTTGTTCCAAAAGTTAAACATTTTCAACTTTTGAAATTCCAATTTTCTTTTTACAAGTAAATTTCTGAGATTAATCTCAAAATTTATTTGGAAGACTGACATTTGCTAGAAAGAACATGGAGATTTTTGAATTTCAAAAAAATCAAAATTTCACATCTGGAAATTTTTTTGAGTTTCAAAATTTAACATTTTCAACATTTAAAACTCAAATTTTCTTTTTTTGTTAGAAAATTTCTGAGATTAAACTCAAATTCTGACTTTTTTTCTAGTAAATTTCCCACTTTTGTAGCTCAAAGGTTAACTTGTTTTTTTTTTTGGGCAGAATTTAACTTTTTTTTCCCCCCACTTCCATTTCATCATCATCATCCACTGTGGCAGGTAAACTGCTGCTGGTCTCATGTTTTCATCATGAATTCATTAATCAACACAGAATAAGGAGAACTGAATCACACTGACTTGTTGATACATTTATTTCCCCCATGTTAGCACATAGAATATATTTATATACATATTGCTAGCTAGAGTGTTGGGAGCATAAAAAAACGTTGCCTTGATTAATGATAGTTTACATGTGAACAGAACAGAAGAGCATGTTCTACGAGAAGCGAAAACAAAGGAGACGTCACACTGATTTTATTCCTGGTGTTTGTACTTTGAGTACAAGGAGAATTCATGTAATCACACAGTAATATTTACAGAAATACCCTGGAATAAGAGCAGGTAAAGTCCGGATTAAACGACTCACTTCTTCCAGCTCGAAACCTTCCTGGGAAATAAAAATCCTCGTACTGCATTTCTCAGATGAGTGCAAAAACATTTTCTCTTTACATCCGGGGAGGAAAAAAAAAAAACGGAATAAGAACAGATCCGAAGTGGAGTCACACACTTGATTCCATGCAATAATAAAAAAAAAAAAAAAAAAAGAAATGACATCGAAAAGGTTACAAACACATATGAAGAGAAGTTAAAAAAAAAACGTTACAGCTGGATGGAGGAATATAAAAATAACCGAGGGGACATTAGGTTGTATAAAGTGTAACAAAACGGTGTCATCAGCAAACGGTGTGAGTTTGGAAGGACAGGCTCGTTTATTCAAATTAAAAAAAAAAAAAAAAAAATATTCTGACTTGAAGGTGCAACAAGATAAACGTCACTACGGCTGATATGACAAACGTTGTACATTGTACAAAACTAGAACTAACAGTCATCGAAGATCTCTGAAATGAAATGAAATGCGGATTTAAAGTGGGATTTACTGACGTATTTACACGTAGTGCAACGGCGAAAGACAAGCCTGCGGGTCGTCAAGACTTTCTGAAAGCCTGCGGAGAACTCTGATCAAATATTCTGAGAACATAAAATACTGAATTTTCTTTGAATTTTCGACTAGCTGCGGCTCTTACATTATTTCTCCATTCTGAAAACATTAATGATATTGTTTCAGCGCATTTAATGAACATTCAATGAGAACACTGTCAAAAAGACACAAACAGGAACTGAAACAGAACAACTTTCCGAACACGATGCAAAACGTTTCATCGTCTTTTCCAAAAAACATAAAATAAAAATAAAATTTGATGAAAACCTAAAAATTCTGTGAGGAAAAAGGCAACAGGAAAAATTAAATAGGTAGATTTTTTTTCACTTGATCATCAGTTAAAATAAAAAAAAAAAAAAAAACACAATTTGGCAATTTTATTGCCTCTTTTCCGTATTAAAACACCAACACATCCAATTCAGGCGGGGCATAAATGTTGAACGCTCGTGTTTGCATAAAGTTTCGTAACGGTCTGTCTCTCCTCGCTTTTCTTCTTGTTTTCACGAAAAATGAAAAAAAAACATAAAAAAGAGGGTGAAGCTTTCGACATGCATGTTGGCCTCACTGGCAGAAAGGAAAACAGGCACCAACAACAGCAGAACGCAGTGAGAAAGTCTTTAACTAGCGCACACCACGAGAAAAATGACACCGATGACGTTCGCAAAAATATACATTTGATCGTCCAGGCAACGTGTCCGATCTTCGCAGGTAGGTTCAGCAAACCGGGCGGAGGGGGATTCATCTGGCAATTTCAGATTGTTAAACGATTTAAAAGCGATCAAATTAGTCGACTTTTATAAAATTCTCCAAATTTAGAGCAGTTTTTAAACCTTTTCTTTTCCTTCAGACTGAGAAACAGTCTGGTCAGCAGAGAAGCCAAACTGGTGCATATTTATACCATTTCTGATAATAATAATATAAAATAAGTGGAAGATTTACTTGTCAACTGGCTTTAAAAGTTGACTTTTTAACCCTGTTCCCAATGAATGATTGAGGACAATAAAATTTTAGGTAGACATGATAAAAAGGTGCATCCACTGCCGTTTATATAAAACAAAAACAAAAAGCCGAACCGCTGACAGTTCAGGTTGCTGCAGATGAGAGCAGAGTTCGTTCGGTAAGGAAAAACATTTTCTTTTTAAATCCAGGTCATAAAATGTTTTCTATTAATGCTCACTTAAATAGGCGCAACATCAGCATTTCATTAAAGAAAACATACAAAAAAAAAAAAAAAAAAAAACAACAAAACGTAAAAATCTCTGCAGTGGAGAAAACTTCACGATTCAGGAAAAAGGAAAACGAAACGATGGCTACATTAAATAAAACGGGAGCAAATCACTCGCCACGCAGCAGAAACATCCGGTCCAACCAGTTCCCAGGGAGAAACGGTGTGTGTGTGTGTGAGTGTGTGTGTGTCGTTCACTGACTGAGCCAATGAGGTGCGAGGAGGGGGCGGGGCTTGTTCATCTCTTCCTGCGGCAGGTTCGTTTGTGGTCTGCGTGCCAGTGCTCCTGCTGGCACTTGATGGAGCAGTAGGAGGTGTTCCAGCAGCAGTGGTACATGGCCTCCTCTTCACAGTTATAGCACTAAAAAACAGAGCACAAAAACCGTTGGCTGTGGTTTGTTTATGATTAAAAATCCACATCGTTTAGTTGTTGTTTATTTAAACAGCTCGACAACAAACTCAAAGAAGCATTTTAGTTAAAGCATGTAACTTTTATAAAAATGTACCAAGAACAACCAATCAGAGTCAGGAAGGAGGGGCTTAGCGCTGTCAATCAACCCCATGTACTCGCTGCTATATCTGCAGCTTAGCAGAGAGCAAGCAGGGAGGACGAGCAGCACCACATGGAGGGTGATTGACAACGCTAAGACCCGCCTCCTGGCTCTGATTGGTTCAGAAGGCAGAGCAGCTCGATTTTTCAGATTACCCATTTCATAAACTATCATAACACAGTTTCAACAAATAAAAAAAAAAAGTTTTTGTAAGTTGCAGCTCTAATCAAATAAAGGAGTTTATTTTGTTGGAAAGGGAAGCGAAGATCCAAAACTTCCTTAATAAAACAGCAACCAAGACAAACTTCATCCAGCCAACCAGTGATAAATTTGCACCTATAAAAGCTAGCTCGGTAGCTAGCAAGGGTACGTTAGCAGTTAGCGGTAGCCTCAAATCACAGAACGCAATGAAGATGCGACTCAAACTTTTGCCTGACAGAAAAAAAACCTACATATAGAAGATTAAATTGTCTTACGAAGACAAAACTGAAGACCTAACGATGTTTTAAGGCAGCGCGGACAGCAGAGGAGGATTCAGTCTGAACGAAGCGTCCGCCAGGCAGCAGACCGACTCACCCACTGCTTCTTCTTGGTCTGGGAGATGAGCTGCTTGTGTTGGGCCACCAGCTTCTTCACCTCCTCCACCAGCTCCTCTTTGCACTTCTCCTTCACCTGTTTGCACTTCCTCTCCATCTCTGCCTGGACTCCGGCCACCGCCTTGCTCACCGCCTGGCGTTTCTCCTCCTCCATCTCGGCCCGAAGCTGCAGGAGAAGCACAAAAATCTGTTTTTCAGAGGAAAGAAACGGCCGGTTATTTCTGAGGGCGCTTCAGAACCGAGCGGACCTTCTCCAGCGCCTCCCTGACGACGCGCTCCGTCTCCCGCTTGTTGTCGGCCTTCATCATCTCCTTGACCTCGCCGAACACCTTGCTGTACTTCTCGTGGCACATGTTGTGGCAGGGCCCCTCGCTGTTGGTCTGCGTGCCGCGGTGCAGCATGCGCGGCGAGCCCCCGCTCGCCTTCTTGGTCTGCGTGGACACCGACAGCTTCTCGGGCGGCGGCGGCGCCGACGACACCGGGATCTCCTGGCTGGAGCTCACCGCCTCCATCTCTGGCTCTGGCTCCTGGAACGGGCAACCCGGTCCGGTTACAGAGCAGAACTCGGGTCAGGTCAGCAGCGTTTTACTCCATCATTTTTCACATTTTTCTGTTTTTGTTTTCCTGTTTTCTGTTTGTTCCTCTATTTTAAAGTCTTGATTTTGGACTTTATAAGTTATAAAGTCTAAAAAAAATTCTTGAAAAATCCGTAATAATCCCTTTAAATTGTGATTAAGGTGCTAAACAATCTGCTGGACATTAATTTGTCCCAGAAACTATAATATTGTCATTTTGAGACCATTTTCAGACTAATATGTTGATAATGGCTTAAAAAGGCAAATTGTTCCTTTTAAATATCAGGAAACTTTTCTAATGAACAATTAGCACAGGAACTGGAAGAGATTTTAAATATGCAAAAAAAATAAATAATAACAAAACAACCTAAAGGAATAAATAAAAACCAAAGACAACTGAAATAATAACAGTTTGTTATTAAATTTTAAGTGACTTTATAAGTTTTATGTAATGTTGTTTCTGTTTATCTATCAAATATAAAGGATTATGAAGTCTAACCAAAACTGCCCTTTAAAAAATTAAACATTCTGTGGTCATCCTGCTCATTGTACCTTATTATGCGATGAATTAATTTATTGACATGCTTATTCCACCTAAAGGTTGTGAAGGAACAGTAACATTAACATTTATTTTAATGACTTGATGGAGTCGTATGTTTCCCATTTTAATAAAATTAAATAAAACGTCTTTTCATGTTGGATGTTTAATCCCTACCACAGATTTTCTTTTTCAGTCTTCTGCAGAAAACTTCGCAGATTATCCAGTAAGAGTCGGTTTGTGACAAACGACCTGCTGACTTACGCTGGCTTCCTCTTTGGGTTCAACGATCGGAGTCCTGCGGCTTTTCTTCGCTTTGGGCTCCTGGCTGCTTTTCAACTGCAGGGAAAATAAATTTAAAAAAAGCACAAGTCAAACAGATTGTTCTACAGAAGGCGCATTACGGTCCGTCCGGTCGGACCCGAGTCTCGGGCTCTTCCCAGTTTTTTTATCACGACAGATAGTTTTACGCCAAGCTGCAACTCTGGGTGTAAGTTCGATTTTTGACAAAAACAAAAAAATGTTCTTCTTTTCACATTGCTAGACAGAAAATGTTTTACCGAATTCCATTAATTTGGCTGCATTTTATAATAACTGCACTTAAACTTGTCAATTTGATCAAATCTGTTTAAGTAAATAAACTAATCTGAACTCAAACAATAAGATGAGAAGTTAAACTAACAGTTTTATTGTCTATAACTCTGCTGGCGTTTTCAGTTTTGAGGATTCTCAGTTAAATAGTCCAGAGCTGAGCTCAACAAGACCAATATGTCTGCAACTACATAAAGTAGAAACGACAGACTTTTTCTACCAAAAGTACTGCTGTTTCACCACTAGGTGGCGCTGTTGGACCTGTTACAGATGATGGGATTTGTTTTGCTTTACAGTGAAGATTCAGTTCAATTCAGAGTCAAATTAAGCTGCTTTTCTTTTTTGTTTTGTTCATTACGGTAATTACTTTATGACTCCAAAATCAGTTAAAAACATAAAAAATACTGTTTTGGTTGTCAGCAATTAACTGTGCCAAATATATAATTATTGACAATTTATCGACCAGTAAAACTTGTCATTGTGACAGGCCGATGTGAAATCCCTTCCTTTTGTTTATTTAGATACATTACGGTAATGGATTTATGATTCCAGAACCAATTAAAAACAGAAATAATACTGTTTTTAAGCAGTGCGGTAAATATTGATCGTAATGGTTCCATTTACTCCTGTGACCCGACTCACGTGGCGGATCTGCTCGTTGCTGGTGGACGAGATGCTGGACTCGGCTTCGTCCGTCCGCTCCGGTCTCTGCGTCCTCCTGCTGGCCGCCTCCTCCTCTTCGCGCTCTTCTTCCTCCTCTTCCTCCTCCTCGTCCTCCTCCTCGTCCTGCTGCTGCTTCCGCTGGTTCTGGTTCTGCTGGTGCGGCGCAGGGCTGTCCTCCATCTTTGTCTTCCAGACGCGGCCCTCCCTCAGGAAGCGCTGGTACACCTCCAGCTCCTCGCACGCCTTCTTCCAGCCGTTGCTGCGCTTCACCTGCAGCTGCTGGACGCTCACCTTGATGTCCTGGATGTTCTCCGACGGGATCCACGCTCTGCGGACCGGACCAGAACCAAACACATCAGGGTCAACGGCAACACTGCCGGAGATGCACCGATCCCATATCAAGATCTGTATCGATCCCGATATTTTAAAGAGTTTTAAATCAGGTGTCAGTGACAATGTTCCAAGATCTATTCAGTCCATTTCTATGCTTTGTGCTCTGAGTGTCGTCATGCTTTATTATTTATCTTACATCATATTTAGAATTCAAATTCTAAAATAAAAGTGTGAAACAAATAGGGATGTTTTTAGACCAGTATTTGTGTTTTTGGGGGCTATAATTGTCATATCTATACTGTTACCAACAAAATGAGTAATAAAAGGTTCTTATTGTCGCTTTAATTATCAAAATAGTACAACATTAAGTTGTTGTACTCCTGTCTGCACTGACTGAACAAATTAAAGTCGTGTTTACATGTGTTTTAATGAACAGTATCGGCCGATGCTAGACCTCAGATATCGGTATCAGAAACACTGGACCGGTGCTGGATCGGTGCATCCCTGCGGTCAGCCGCTCTCACCTCTGGTGCTGGTGGCCAAAGAAGCGCACGTCCACCTGGTTGTCTTCCCTCTGCAGGACTTTGGCGGGCCAGTAGCCGAAGCCCTTCATCTTGGCCCAGACCAGGTCGTGGCTCGGAGTCTGCAGAGGAAACAGAACATCAGAACCGCTTCTTCTGCATCTGAAGCAGTCGTGCATTTTCAAGTATGAGTAAAAAAAAAAAATTCAGCACAACTTGAACTTTAAGTTCGTATAATGTAGGGCTGCAACTAACGATAATTTTCGTAATTGATTAATCAGACAAAAATTTAAAAAAGACACATTGTGTAATTTTTTAATTTAATCAGTCAAGTCTTTTCTATTCAATATCTGAATAATATTAAAAGATGGAAAATAAAAAATAATTAAATTTTGTTTTATAATAAAAAAAAAAACTGCATTAACATGTGAATTTCAACTAAGTAAATATAAAAAAATTCCACTTGAGTTTTGAGTAAAACATATTGACAGATAAAAGTGTTTTTATCTTAAATTCAAAATGTTTTGGTTTAATTACTGCTCTGAATATGTTGCTTTTTTCAGTAAATGGCCCTTTTTCGAGTTTGTATACTCCACTAAATAGATCACTCAATTGGTTGATTATTTCAATAATCAATTCATCACGAATAATCTGATTAATCATTACAGCCCTGGTACAGTTATTTGTGTCATAGTTGGTCAACTATTTTAAACCATTTTGGTGGAAAAAAATACCAGTTTTGGCAACATTAATTGGCTGCAACTGAAGAAAACTAGGATGGAAAACTAGCAGAAGAACTTCTTTTCACTAAGTTTAAGTTAAACGTTCGGTTTTAGATTTTCATGAGCTATAAAACCATGTTAAAACATTTGCACTTAGGATTTAGATTTTCTTTTATTATTTCATCCGTTTATTTTATCTCAAGATGTTTCATTGAAATTTCATCTCAGTGAAGCGCTTTAAAAAAAAAAGATGTCCTGTACAATTCTGCTTCAGATAAAAAAGAAAGAAAAACCTTTACTGTGATGCGGTCGAAAACGTAATATTTAACGTTTGTGGCGCTACTGCCAGCCGGGTTACCATGGTTACAGCTTCGGTTGGGCTCTACTCACACAGGGATAACAGAACCAGTTCTCAGGCCGGGCGTTCGACAGGTAGAAACAGTTCTTGCACAGCACCAACTCATTCAACTGCAAGAGACACAAGAGGCAAGAGAGAAAATAGTTTAATGCAAATATATGCGCTTTTAAAATCGACACTGATCGTTGAAGTGCCGCTGCTCTGAGCGTGAAGGAGAAAATCCGGCGTTACCTCGTGGCATGTGTCGCTAAAGAGCAGCCGTGCGATCTCCGCCTGGTCGCTGTGAACTGCGACAAACACAATGAGACAAACCGCTAAAGTCTTAAAAAATGAATCTGTTGTTTCCAACCGGCAGTTTTACAGTGAAGATAATGAAATAGTCCAAATTATTTGCAGATTTTTTTGGGAGTTCATCTAAAATAGTATAGAGAAAATTCATCCTGAGGAACTTCAATGCCAGCGTTGGTGCTACTTGACTTGCTATTGGCTGGCCTTTGCAAAGCAGCCAATCCAGGAGCAGCATTTACTGTCCTCGGAGCCGATTGGCTGAACTGAAGACCACAGGCGTTAGCTTCTGCGGTAGCGCCAAGATGGCTTCCTCTGAGCGTATTAATGTACGTTAAGGTTTATTTGGCCTATGAACTACAAAAATAGGCAGTTGAAGTTTTTTCAGAGACATTCATCTAGAAATCAAGTTTTATACCTCAAGAAGTTTCAAAGAGAGGCAAAATATTTCATGACCATTTTATGAACAGCATGTAAAAAGGATTAAAAATTATATATAAGATAAGGATAATAATTCTCAATAACAAGAATGAACAATTTTGTTTTAGTGGAGTATATGAAACTCTGGTTTAAGTTTTATAATTTTTAGAGATGAAGCCACGATAATCCACTCTCACCACTCAAACACTGTGATGTTGTCTTCATACGTTTTGTAAGATTCGCTTCCTTGGGAAAGAATAAATACTTAAAAAAATGTTCTTATTCACATATTCCAGCTCTTCGTGAGCGGTTATGATGTACGTAGCCTCGGTAAACATCGGTTATCGGCCATAACAGCAGTACTGGTGTCTGTGAATTATCAGAATGCAGTGTGAATGTGTGACCCACCTCCATACAGGATGGCAGTGTTATGAACGATCATCTGAGCGTCAGCTTTGAACTCCTCGAAGGTTTTGTATTTTCCTTCAGTCAGGTTCTGAAACAGAAGGAAACACATGGAGACCAAGCCGGCACAGAGACGAACATTCACACGAACGGCGTGCGACTGTGTGTGTTCGATGACCGACGTGGAGGGGTTCAGGAGAGGGCGGTGTGCTGATTAACACACACACACACACACACACACACGCACAGGTCTGGGCAGGAAGCCAACGTTTCTGGCAGAGGTTTGCTGCTGTGATGCTCCACTGATCAGAACCCAAAAACCCAGTTCAGCCACTACAGACAGAAACACTCCCACCAACACCACCAACTGTTTGGTTGTTATCGTTTCCATAACTATCTGAATTGCTGCTTGGTTTAAAAATGAATTCAAACTTGTGGAAATTTAAAGTATTTTTCAACAAAATGTGTCATGAAGAGGTAAAAATGTTTAAATATTTCAGGGTTCAAAAGTAAAGATTTCCCGATTCCACGACAGAAACTCATCACCTTTTTTTAAAATCTCTTCATGTAGAGATTTTATTTTTCCTTTTAATAAGAGCAAAGGTTTAGCAAATTGTTTATCTTTTAATAATCAAGTTTGCATAATAAACAGCACAGTCTGATCTTATGATGATTAATCTGTTTTAGGAACCAGGAAACCAATCAGTGGAGTTTTACCTCGTGGATGTTGGAGACGTCCAGCGCGGTGTGGATCAGCCGTTTGTACATGGGGTGTTTAGTGTCTTTGCCCTTTTTGTTCAGATCCACCGCCTGCAATGGAGAGCAAGGACAGGCAGGATTTAATGTGAGCTCGTAAAGAGGAGCCGGAGCGAGCCGACGGGGAAAACGAAGAGGAGGAAACAGAGAGGAGAGTTAATGAGGAGCGTCAATGTTCCTTCACAGGGGAGAAATGAAATGGAGTCTAATGTGGAAACAAAACAAGGACGTTTGAGCTCGATTCAGGTGGCGACCTGATGGTTATTGTTGGAAGTTGCGCTGCTGTAGAGATTTAAATCCAGCTGAAATGTTTAAGCCGATACATTTTCTGGGTTTTATTCATAAATTAGTGGAGAGAAAACAAGTGAAAAACAGCTGAATCTTATGTCTCCACATATTTAATCTTTTAAATAAATTACGTAACATTGGACTTCTAAGTCTATAAAATGTGTCACAAACTATTTTCAGGCTCAGTTTAAGTTAGCCTGACCTTTCTAATATTCACTTTATAAAACATCTAATGAGGCCAAGCAATAACATTTCAGTTTATGAAGATTTAATGAGTGATGTCAGCCTGTCCAGCGTCCACCATCTTGTTTTACAAGGATGTTTTACAGCTTGTTTTTTGTTAGATTTTGAAATTAGGTCAACTCCCAGAAGGGAGGATCGAAGTGGAAAAAACATTTTTGAAAATATTTTCCGTAATTTTCATTTTTAAAAAAGAAAGGGAGAGGAAATAACAGCTAAAAATCAGAAATTGAAAAACCTGAGGTTGTATTTTTAAAGCCATAATCATCCAATTATAAGATCTAATAAGCCTGTTTGTAATCTAACAACTACAGATTAGATTAAAAAGCCACAGATTAATGTGAAACTGCTGCTGTTTTAGAGGACAGTCCACACTAAATCCATTAAAAGACTTCTGATAACAGATTGCAACTTAGAAAAAACAAAAATTTTGCTCTTTATGTCACCAGTGGGCAGATTGAGCAGAAAATGGAAAAGATTACTTTGCATTTCCAGCTACAGGAACAAAGTAACACTGATGTGCAAGACATGAGTGGTGTGAATATTGTGACAACAGAGTTATGAATATTAGCATTTCTTACCCTCTCTTTCATCCGCTGGATGATGAAGCGCAGGTATTTACACATCTCCTGTTTGTTCAGGTTCTTCTTTTTACTTCCCTGAAGGAGGGAAGAGGACAGAAGACGGCTTTAAAGGGCGACTCCAACATTTTAATAACTTTTCTCCAAACATTATCACTCAGATAGCAGCTCAGAGAAGAGACTTCAATACGTCTGGTAGTTTAGAAATCACCGAACAACTTGGCAGCAAAAAGAACCAGAACCAAACATGGAGAAGCAACATCCAGTTTTTATGCACAACAAATGTGGAACAAACTTCCTGAAAACTGCAAAACTGCCGAAACACAGAGTTCCTTTACATCAAGGCTAAAAACCCGCTTGGATGGAGTTGCTTTAGAACCATAATAAATGAAACACTGACCAACATATTTGATGATTTTGATGGTGGTACTCAACAAAATGTAACATTAATTACTGGTTTCTGAATTGGTGACTATTTTTATTTTTATGATGTAAATCACCTTACAAATTTGATGAATTTATTGATTCATTGAAATCATCTTCATGGATGATTTACATAAAAATAAGCAAGCATCTGTCTTACAAGAGCACCTACCCTGCAGACGACGCACTGCCAGTGGGAGCCTCCGTCTCTGGGTTTGCACTCCTCCGACAGACATTTGAGGTGATAGACCCGGAAGCAGTTGTCGCAGGGCAGGACGTCGCCCGGTAGGTGGCAGTCGAAGCAGTACCAGTCGTGGCTCTCCGCCTCCCAGTCCTGCAGAGGACAAACAGCAGAGAACAAGTCTGGGTGACCCCCCCACCCCGTCCACGGCCGAGCGCAGCAGGGAGGAAACGAGCTTCTCCATCCTCCAAACCACCTCCGACATGTTTGTTCTGCTGGACGGGATTCGGGGTGTTTCTAAAAAAAACAACATCTATTTCCTAAAATCTGCTCCGACTGATTCCTATCCATGATTGTTTTGGCATAAACCACCATTAGTGCCACATTATGAGATATTAATTAACAGGAAGCGTTCTCTGATGTTACAATATGCAACCAACTTTGACCAAAACTTGGCTGGGAGTTAAATTTCTGTCAAACAATTAGAAAGTGCTGCAATGCAACAAATCCGTGTCCTTGATTAAAACAAAAACTAATGGATAAGTAAATATTTTCCACTCTGAGCAGGCAAGAATAAAATTTTATAAAATGTTTAAAGCTGCAGGATGAAAAAGTGTCATATAGAAATTGTTAATAGTAATTTGTAGATGATGGGATCAATGTTAAAACTTGATACAATTTAGTGATAAACAATTATGTTTCAGTAAGTGTTATATATTTATCTAAACCACTAAATCTCAGATTAAAAACCAGATAATTTCATGAAAACTCTAAAAGAGTGCAGGTATTCAATCTCAGTATGAAAATAACCAAGCCTGACTTATACGTTAACCTTGTAAGAACTTTAATTTGTTTCCATCTATTAATCATGACGCAGTCTGACCAGCACCTACACTGTGATGTAGTTTATCGACGATAATCAGGAGATTTTCGTGTCCACACACTCATCCCGCTCCAATTCCTCCCACGCAACGTCTGGGCATATTTAGGAGCGGAGCGCCGGAAATTTGTATCAAACGGCAGCTTATTAAAAACTAAATGAATTAATAAATCAAAGCTCTCCAGTGTTGTGCTCATGACCTGCTGATGTAGCTGCTTTAAGGTTACAAACGCAGCAGCTGCCACGCACAAAACATTCAGCAAAGGTCTGGCTTCTGCATTTTAACATTTCTAAAACTGGAAAACTCTAAAAATCGCCACATGAACAGAAAAACACCAGGAGCTTTAAAGAGAAAAACACTGAAGTAGCCCACTCAGCAATCAGGACATGCTTTTACTGCAACAATGACTAAATCTGAAGCTTAATTAGTGAAAACTAAACCCAATAATGGTGCAAATAATGTATGACAGGGTTCTGGAAGTTCCCAACGGCAAAATGAAACCGAGAAATCACACCTGTCTCATCTTTACTGCATAACTCTGAGTTGCGACACAAAAAGTTGTAAAACGTAGCGGAGGGATAATGGAGAGGTTCCATTTTTGCAGCTTCGATGGAGCAAAGAACTAAATAAATCCAGATTTATTCTCATCTAACAACTATTCAGGCATTATTACGTGTGTTCCAGGCACAGAGAGCCGTTTTATAGCACAGTCAGTAACTAGGCTTCCTTCAGTTGTCATAAAAATGCGTATAAATTAAAGATGGCAAAATAAATTTGACTGTAATTTATCGCCTTGAAATTGGGTCTCTGTCTCTTTAAGAAACTCCAGCTATTTCTGAAACTCCGCCTTCAGGAAGTCATCACAACATGGCTCCACTATTAACCCTTTAACAGCGTTTCTCTGAGAAGTGGCTCCTACAATGAGCTCAGAAGATGTCTGCTAATTGCTGCTGGCTAGTCTGAAGGAGCTGAATGGGGAGGAGCTGCAACATTCCTGGTATGTTATGTTTTTGATGAGGGAATAACTTTATAACATGATATAAAGCTAAAAAAAAAAACTTATCTTACATGATAATGTCCCTCTAAAAGGTTTAGAATCCAAATCTATTTAGTCTGAAACCCACAACAGATTTCCCAGAGGGCATCTACTTTCTCTTCACCAGTAATAGACTCTTCAGCAGCACAAACACTTGAAAACATGTGGATGGTCTTTGTGCTCTTCAAAGAGTCAAGAGCCGCTCTCCTGCTGCTACTCTGATCAAAGATAAGTGGCATACTTCAGAAAGCTGCGGCTCTGAGCCAAGGACACGCTGGCTGGGGTCCACTTCAGATCAAAGTGTTTCATCAATGGACAGCACACACACACGGCCACTTCATTAGGTACACCTCTCTAGTATCGTATGTTTCATAGAGTATAATCAGCGGGTGTCAGAATCCTCCGTCGAGGTGACATGGCCGCCTGGTGCAGCTGCTGCAGGTTGATGCAACCAGTGGTTATAAAAGCTACTGCTGCCTTTCTTCCACTGGAGATTTTATCTTTCTGTTAAATTTCTGTAGGCCTGTCGCAATAAACCAAACATTCGCCAAGTTAAAACGAGTTTAATAATTCCTATTTCCATGATTTATTATTTTTATTTTTCTCGTTCTACCAAAAAACCGAAAGTCTTCAGTCTGATGCTTTTTGTTTGCCGTTTCTGTTGTTTTGTTTATTTTTGGACATTTATAATGTCTTCCAGTTCCAGAGTTAAATGTTTATTAAAATTTAAACATTATTGATCTCTGAATGTGATTTTACATTGTTATGCCATTAGCATTATATTACATTAAAATGGTCTCAAAACAACAATATTGTCGTTTATCGCAATAGCTACTGGGAGGAAAATCATCCATAGTGATCAGCAGTTTCTGAAATATGCCACGTTCAAACTCTTGTGAAATAAACGCCGTTATCTGGTTTACAATAACGGGTCTAAAGTTAAGAAAGAGTTTAGATCAAGGTTACGAACAAAAACTAATGAAATAACAAAACGTGAACGTGTCGGACGGATGCATCGTTTCTCCAACACACCAGAATCAAATGAACGACTCGTTACGACCTCTGCAGAGCTGACCGACCCGCTGCTGAGGAAATCCAGCTGTTTCATTTAGGTGTTGTTGAAGGAAGTGTCTAAATGTTTCAGCAGCTTTCTAGGGCTGGATTTGGGCCGAACCTGCCATAAACAACCTGACGGTAGAGATGTGAAACACCTGCACTCAGTTTGGAATAAATTTTAAGAAATAAACAGATGCAATCGGTGAATCTTTTTCAACTGACTGACGGAAAACATTTTGAGGTTCTTTCAGGTTTAGAACATTTAAAACGGATAATAGTTTTAAGCTGTGTGGGACAACAAAAACAAGAATAAAACAACAAACAGCCTGACCTTTGACACCTGTCCGCACTTCTGCCAGTTACATTTATTCGAGTAAATTTTTTGATTAAAAAAAAGTACTTTTAGAGAATTTCTACTACACTGTACTTTTTACTTTTGAGTAATTTTATTATGAAGTATTTCGGCTCTTGCATGAGTAAATTTCCAGATTTTCTACCCACTGAATGAAAATCATTCACCAGTTTTTGTTAAAGTTTCATAAGTTTTTTTATTCAAAGAAACTGATTTGGAAAAAAATTATTTTGGCTGATTTTGTTTTTTTTTGTTACTTATATGAATTATTGTCTTCTTTGTCCCTAAAATACCAACATTTCCACTTAATTTATATTTTGGTCCATGTAATTACATAATTTTAAAATATTAAATGATTGATAATTTGATCAGTTACTCTGCACTTCACTTTTTAGCAAATACGTTTTACTTTTACTGGAGTAAAAATATGCTGAAGTAGTGCTACTCTTACTTGAGTTCAATTTTTGGGAACACCTCTGTTGCTAGCGGCAACAATTATTGCCATGATTACGTTTACTCTTCTTACGATTAAAAGATGCTTGCAGGAATAAAATTATATTTCAGTACAAACCATTTGAAGAATATTTGTACAAAATATTTTATTTATGTTTATTTGTTCATTAAAGTATTTCATTGACTTCCTCTTGATGAGACAGGAAGTAAAGAGATCTGGTCATGTGACATGAAATTTATTAAATAAAATTTAAATTAGCAAAACAACGCTTCCAGAAGTTAAAAAAATAAAAAAAAAGCCTGGCAACAATTGTTGCCGGTAGGATTTAACAGGTTTTTAATTTTTGCACACAGAGCAGCAACATAATAATGCTTTAATCAATTAAAAACAGGACACATTTAAAATAAGACAGCTTAGTTAGTTTGAAATGCTCAGCAGTTTTTCAGAACCTGATCATTTTGGTGAAACCTGGACTCAATCCAACCTGGCCTGAGGCAGAGAGCTGAAAACTTTGGTTTGTAAAATTTGTGTTTGGGGTGGAAACGCAGCAGGTTTCTGATTGAGGAGCAAATATTCCTGAGGTCAGGCAGAGGACGCCGCTCAGGCCAGCTGGACTGAATCCAGGTAGCGGCGGCGGGAGAACGGGCCTCCGGCCTCACCATCACACTCTGCTCTGTCCTTTCAGTGACTTCTCTCCTGAAATAACCAGCAGGACGGGTTGCTAGCAGCAGGCAGAGACGGCTTACCCCTCCCACGGTTCCAGTCAGAGCAGAAAAAGCATGCCAGACAGGAGGCAAGATCACAGCAGGACACACCTCTTCTGAAAAAAACTACAACTACCAAGCCCGCCAGGGATCGCTACCGACCTGCAGCTAAGCTGGATCTGCTTGATGTCTCACGATGTTATGATTTGAATTATTTGCAGGATGTTTCTCCAGTGGAGAAGCTTCAGGCTTTGGTTTGATTTTATCTCAAGCAGCAGCAGCAAACCTGCAGGTTGGCAGCCAGCACCTGTTTCAGTAAAATCATCGCTCACTTTCAGGAAAAGTAGCCACAGCGCTGCGTCAGACCGTCGTGAAGCTTTTTTTTTTCAAAGCAGAGCTGAATCACAGGGCCCAGCTTAAGGCTGAGAGGAAACACGCAGAGTCATGCAACAGGAGGAAAACCTAAAGATTTTCAACTATTTTTTAGTTTTAAATCAACCTATGTGAATTTTCTCTGCAGCCTGCTGGACAAAAAATAAAAAGAAAAAGATTCACTCCGATCCTTGACGGCACCGTTTGTGGCAGGACTGATTTCTCACATGATGATGTTAGTTGGGTGGAGGGGGAGGCGATGGGGGGGGGCAACAGGGGATCAAATGAGAAACAAACCCTGGTTTGAAACATCAATGCAGGCCTTACCTTGCTGCCCTCGGCTTTCGGCTCCTGTGATTGCAAGTGATTCAGAGAGGAGCGTTTAAATGACGCTAACATGACTGCAGCTCCTCTGGACATCACTAGCATGACCTAAATCTGCATTTTTCCACAATTATACATATATTTTACAATCATGGGACTAACACAATCTGAAAAATCCACTGTTTGTTCATCATGAAAACAAAATGCAGAGATAAAAACGAGGGCAGGACACATGTTTCTGGTTTTGGCATTAAAACTTTTCCTCATCTGACTGACTAACACCATATTTCTAAACGTAAAATACGACAGGAATATTGCCAGTACTCACAGACAACAGGTAATTAAAGAAAAACATTTTCATTACAATTTCAGAAAAGCCATCATATTGACCAGGTTTTGTTAAAGTTTAAGTTCAGCTTAGTTGTCAGCAGTAAATGTAAAAATCACAACTAAGAAACAAAAACATTAGTAACAGATTTGAAGTACAGCGCCTCGCACAAGTTTTCAGCCACAAACTTTTGTTGTTTATGTATTTTATTGGAATTTTACGAGACAAACCGACAAACTAGTGAGAAGTTGTTTAGTGTAAATCAATAATTCTTTAATATTAACTAAAAGTACTGGTTCCAATGGCAGATTATTTCACTTACAAGACATTTTACTATAAGTGAAACAATCTGCAAGTTAAACTAACATTATAAATCAACATTTAAGGAATTACTGATTGACAATAAGCTTTTATATCTTTGTGAAAAGTTACCCTGGAAGCTAGAAGACTTGAAATAAGACAAAACTAAGACATTTGCACCAGAAGCAGTCACAAAAATACTGCCGTGCAAAAAAACAATTTACATTTTTTATCACATAAAATCCACTTAAAACAATCAAGTTTGTGGCTGCCTTAACTTCAAGGTGTATGAATACTTATGGTTGTTACGTTTTGTTCTAATTTCTCCAACAGAAATGATTTCAGCGCTTTTTTTGTCAGCACTCCATTTTGTTTAGAGACGTTTGTCAGAATAAAAACGAGCTGAAGGACGATCCGCAGCGATTCGCTGGAGCGGAGACTCGTAGCGGCGTGTTGGCAGAAGGCCTCACGCCGTCTGCTGCGCTGTTCGTTACTCATCGCCGTCTACGACTGCAGTAAGTGGACTGTGACATCTGCAGACGTCGCATCTGCCCCCAAATCACTCTCATGTGGGAACAGATTCATTTATGGTGAGGGAACCTCAGGCATCCTCAACTTTACGGTTATTTTCACAGAGAAAATTTACATAATCTTCTGTTTTCAGGTATTAAAAAAAAAAACCTACAGACACGACTAAAGGAGCCAAAATATTGATACATTTATGAATTAGTAATGCACTGATCCACTTTTTTAACGTCCGATACCGATATCTGAGGCATAGATACAGAAAAAACTGTGTTTAAAGGCTTAAAACATTTATTTTTTTTCAACACAGATATAAATGTACTGACTTTATCTGTTAACTCTGTGCCAGTACAACACAAGTAAATACACCAATAGCTTCACCTGCTTGGTCAAACATGCAAAAACAAATTTAATTTATAAAACAAACTGGAACAAACAGGTTGACCATCTTGGTGAAACGTAAAAATAAATGGCAACAAACCTTTCAAACAGTTCAGAAACTCCAATTAGAAATTTAGAATATAATGTAAAGTAAATAATAAAGCGTGACGTCATTCATAGCACAAAGTATAGAATAGACCAAATAGATCTGCTCTTATTGGATACGACCCATTGTCACTGATATTCAATCTAGATTTTTTTTTTAATATCGGGATCGATACAGATATTAATATCAGATCAGTGCATCTCTAATATAAATCAAGTTACACTAACCAGTGAACCCCAAACTATCTCACCAGATTTTACTACACCATGTGTGCAAAAGGAAACGCAGGTTACCGTGATTAACAAACAAACAGAAATAAATAAGGAAAATGTGTTTCTTCCTATCATTTCGTACATTTTTGCTCCCTGTAACCGTTGGGAGCTTGGATCCGGTTTGCGGACTCACCATCTCGTCTCCAGGCAGCCAGTAGCCCTCCTGCTCGATGCCGGCCTTGGAGCCCTTGCAGCCGACGGTGAGGGTCTCCACCACCAGCCCGTCCTTCACCGCCAGGCTCAGCTGCCGCGCCGTCTCCTTTGGGTGCATGCCGAACACCCGGCTCAGGTACCTGCAGAGGACAGAGCCAAGAAAAGGCCTTCAAGATGCTGCGCCTGGCCAAATCCAGGCGTTTTGAACGGGTGAATGGTTGCCAAGGAGATTGAAGGATTTCCCAAACAGGCAAGAAAGAATCAAGACAACATGAGGGAATAACATTATAACATGTAGAGCTAATTCAAAAAAAGTTACATTTTTTATGATGCTGCACCTTTAAAAGAAATAAAAACAAGTTTTGAGGTTGAAATGTAGAGGCGGAACAATATGACCTGCAGGTGGGTCTCTCTCTTTGCAGACTGCTGTTGTATTGAGATTAACCAAAGGGTCTAGCCAAAGCCTGCGTTCAGTAAAAGTTGCTAAATGTTTGTGGTCCTACTAACCGCTACAACAAGCAGAAAAACTACTTTGTGTTGTACCTGAAAACTTTCCATTTCAAGATTTTATAAGTGGAAATCCTGCCCTAAAAAAAATGAAACAATATCCATCTGGTGGGTCAGATTTGTGTCATTTTTAATCCTTTAAGAAATCATTCCAAGGACCGCAAACGGCCCCCTCGCCGCGCTTTGAACACCTTTGTTTCATCCTTTACAGCTTTCTGCCTCTGAAAAAAAAAAAAATTGTGATTTGTAACATTTTGGAAACCTCAGAGTTATGAGAAGAGAGAGAAAAAGTTGGCAGACCGCATCAGCTGGATTAGAGAAGTCATAAATATACGTGTTCTCTCAGCTTCAAAATTTTATGTGCAACTTCTTTCTCTCTCATTTTTAACAACGTTCCTGCTTGACAGTTGAACTTTAACTTTAAATTATTTTCTGATTCCCGCAGCCGCCTGCCGACTTGCAGGGAACCTCAGCGCCACGGATCGTGCGCTGGGGCCTTGAGCCAGAGGGTCGGCGTCCGTGTCTGGCCGTTAACAAGGTGAGGAGAGAGCGGAGCGTGCCTCACGCCTGAACCCAGGTCGGCCGAGATTGCAGAACGAAACGGTCCGAACACCAGGAAGCACCGGGAAATGATTCAACTCATCTAACAGAAGAAGTCTGAACGTTTCCTGCAAGCAGTTGATTAGCGCGGAACAAGAAGCAAGTCAGCCAGACTCTGGATCACCTGCTATAAATGCGTGTTTGTTGAGTTTATGTACCGTTTCATGGCCTCACGTTGTGTTGTTGATTATTTTCACATTAAATGTTGCATTAACTCCATTTAATCGAATGAATCACTAAATGGAAAAATCAAAGTGGAATTTTATGTTTCATCAGGAGTTTGCTCCAGAACTGTAGCTGTTACAACCAGATAAGAGCTGGACGATACAAACTTCATGTTTTATCACAATATTTTGTGACAATATTGTACTAAGCATAAAAGTGACAATAATAACAATTTATTACTTCTTTTTTAAGTAACTTTTGGTAAGACATAGCTCCTTTTCTTAAAAAAAAAATCTGGTAATAAATTTCTTTAGGCCACTAGTCACATAAAGAAATGTGATTTGTATCCCTAAACTGCACAGACCAACTACATTGCATCATATTTTAAAATGTTTTAATATCCACTGATGCTCTCAATGAAAAACAAAAAAAAACAAAAAAAAAAAAATGGAGAAAACGGTAAGACTAACAATCCCAAAAATACAGACAACTTTGGGAGGTTTTAAACATTATTAATTAAAATTTACTGTGACAACAATGAATTTTAATTCTTACACTGCAAAAACGCAAAATCTTTAAAAAAAAAAAAACTAAACTAACTTACAAGTAACTGTTCAGTAACATGTAGGAGCTTGTTTTAAGTAAATAATTCCCTAATATTGATGAAAAAGTTCTGGTTCAACTGGCCGATTATTTCACTTATAATGAGAGGAAAATATCTTGTTACAAGTAAAATAAACTGCCAATTGAGCTGGTAATTTTTCATCAATAATAAGTAATTATTGACTTAAAACAAGCTCCTATATGTGGCTGGAAATGTACTTTTAAGTTGGTCCACTTGAAATAAGACAAAACTAAGACGTTAGTACTAGAAACTAGCCCAAAAATACTTGGTAAGATTTTGTGTTTTTGCAGCGTCTCTTGATAAACGGTAGGATAAATGCCCATCCCCAAGCAAAACGTGGAAATAAAAACATAATTGTCTCATTTAACAACATAAAAACCTGTATCTGTGCTCTTCTTCTCAATAAAAGACCGGTAGAATATCTGCAGGTAAGTGAACCCTTTTGGTAATAAATAACTAATTGATCCGAAGCTGTTTGGTTGGCTAGCCGGTTAATCATTCTCCCGCCGCCGCCGCCGTCGCCCTCGGTTCCTCCAGAGCCGAAGTAATCGCCGCCACCTCGCCAGCCGCTGAGCTCACGCTGAAATTAAGCTGCAGAGGGGCGAGATAGGGTGGAGGCCGAGAGAGAGAGAGAAAGAAAGGGAGAGGGGGGGGGGGGAACTATCCGTTGCATGCCGCTGCGTACTGTTGCCATGACAACAGCCGCTCTCCGCCGACACTCATTTGGCGAGCGGCCAGCTCCCAAGGTGCTCGCCAACTTGCTGAAAGCGTTTGGTTGGGTCTGCAGCAGAGGAGCTGTTCATTAATCTGGACGCTGAGCCATAAAGCATCAGAGCAGTGGAGGATCATCAACCCGCCACCGAGGGAGGGGTGATGCATTATGGGATGGATGAGCCTCATGTTAGCAACGCAGCAACAAGTATTGATCACAGTTTTAGTGGCTTCTTTGTCTTTTTAACCTCATGTTGCCAGGACAAGGAGAAAGTTGACCAACCAGAAGCAGCTTTTTGGAGATTTCTCCAAACGTTTTGTAAACCAAAACACATTTTGAGTTTGTGGAAACTCCTCTTCAATCTTTACCTTTTAAAAGCTTTGATAACTGGACTCTGACCTGAACCTTCGCAGTCACGTAAAGTCGGCCTGAAGAACATTTCCAGGAATAACTAATGTTCCAGCGAGATCTAGAAAATCTCATCCCTGCATTTATCTTTAGTCGCATTGATTACTGCAACAGTGTCTTCACAATTCTGTCTTAAAAAAGAAGAAGTACTTTTTACTAAACCCAGGAGTACAGAGCACATCAGACTAGCTCTAAAGACGTTAACATGATGCTGTTAGTTTATAAATCACTGAACGATTTAGCATCAAAATGCTGTTGTTGTATCGACCATCCAGATCATTCAGCTCTGCAGGATTTACTCCACACATCTGGAACAAACTTCAAGAAAACTGCAAAACAGCTGAAACGCTGAGTCATTTAACTCGAGGCTAGAAACCCTCATGTTCAGAGCTGCTTTTTGTGGTATTAAACTGAACATGGACAAACATATGATTTTGATGACTATGATGTTTCTATGCTGTAAAGCACCTTGAACGGCCTTGTTGCTGAAATGTTCTGTACAAAACAACTTGACTTGGTGAGAAGAGAAAATCCATCCGTAAAGCCAGAAGAAGCAGCTTTAATGCCATTTCTCATTTAATACTGTTTGCTTTTGCTTCCATGTGTAACATAGAATAAATCCAGAATGTTCCTGAAACCTGGAATAAACAAACTGACAGATTTAAAAAGAAACACACTGGAAAAAAAACTTATTGTCTGATTCAGGGAATTATTTTTATTGACATTAATCAGCTTTTATTACATACTGCTTGACTAATTTTTTTAATTCATGTAAATTAGAGATGTTTGATTTTAGGAAAGTATTTCACTGCAATGCTGTCATCTATTAATGTTTCTTCCATGAGCTCTAACATCGTCTAATATTTTTGTCACGGTGATATTGCCATATTGCAGTGACAACTGCAATTTGATATACTGTGCAGCTCCAACGTAAATTATTAATTTAAGCCATGTTTCTTCAGCAATAAATTGACATTAAACACTGCAAAGAAAGATCTGTATTCAATACAGGAACATCTAAAAAATAATATTGTGGAAGAAGTTTAATATTTCAGAAAGTAATATGCAGACTTATTATAGCGAAACACTTCAAGACTTTATTTTCTGTAACTTTCATGATTACTGCTTGGGATAATGGATAATGAAGAACCCAAATTTCTTTTTCAGTTATTTTTACAAGATCCAAAGTTGGGTGACAACAAACACTGAACTTTTCAACATTTGCAGTCTTGCTTGTCTTTCATTAAAGTTTTAAAATCTAAAATCTGAGCAGAACATTCAATGCACATATAACGTATAAAAATGGACCAACACTTTTAAAGTTTTAAATATGATTCAAAGTTTGATCAAGAATGCGAATGCTCTGCTAGTCCACTGTGTTCAAATGAATTTCACGCGACGACATGTTTGTTAAAAACCCACAAACTCTAGAGCTGAAACGATTCCTCGAGTGATTCGAGTTCCTCGATTATTAAAACTCCTGGAGGAAAACTGATCTGCCTCGAAGCCTCGTTATAATATGTGTTATTATTTAGCACCGTGTTCCGGCCGGGACTTTATTTACTCTCTCACTTCCAGTTGTTGACCAAAGCTAAGTGTTAGCAGCATAACGTCCAGTTTTCAAGTTCGGCCTGGGAGGATTTTACTGAGTCATGATAATGTTCGGGTTTTTGTCTTTTTCCGGGATCAATAAGCATCTTTAAAATAACTGGCACGATGCCTGGTAGTCTTTTCTCCTCCCATCGCTGCTGCCTGGTGGCGGTTCAGAGCGAAGGGCGGGGAAGAGCTGCAGGTGTATTTATACAGGTGAGCGGATAGACTGAACACAGCGGGCGGCTGCGTATTAGATGATTAACGCAAGTGTAGCTTTACGGATGAACCGGAAAATGTATTTAATATCATCCCGGTCGCAACAAATGGGTGGCGAAGTTCATCGTGGCGACACGTAGCTGGTAGACGTGTTTCTGTGTGTGACGAACGAAGGTGTCGAATCCCGTCGCTAACATGAACACAAAAGCTACAAACGTCTGAGAGAGGTGAGAGTTCATCTGCTAAACTGACTGAAGATGATAAACATAAACAAAAAGCTGGAGTGTAGAGATTTTTTATAAGCGTATTTGTGATTAAATTGAATATAATTTCAGATTTTTGTAAAACTTTTCTTCAGGTTAACTTAGAAAGTGAGCTATTAGTGTTACAGGTTGATTTTGTAAACTACAGAAAAGTAACTGTTAGAGAAGTTCAAATGTGAAAAATTGGACTGATGATATGCGATAGTAACACTGCTGTTATGTTAGATTTGCCAATGTTTTATTTTATCTTTTTATTTTATCCGATTGCTCGATTAATCGATAGATTACTAAAATATTTGTTTACAAAAGCCCTAAACTCTTCCAGTTGCTGCAACGAACAACTAAAATTCAAAGTTCTGAAGTTTGTTGCTTACAGATTCAGTAGAAATAAAATTGCTCAAGCGAATAAAAAAAAAAGAATCCGCTCCACAAGCCACCGCATCTGCGAAGAACTTACTTGGAGATCCGGTCCATGTTTGCGATTTGTTTCTGGTTCCGAATGACCTCGATGGATTCCCACACGTACTGGACCACCTTAGGATCCGCCTGCCTCTTCCTCACCACACGGGACATGATCTCCTTATTCATCACAGCTTTAAGAAAAACAAAAAACAACACAGAATCAGTATCAGCTTGATTTATTTAGTGATTTAAAGTCAGAACTGGCAAAAACACAGAAGAGGAAACCATGTTTCTGAGAGTAAGAGGGCAACCAATAAGGAAGGAAACAGATGATTCTGTGTTGGCATAAAAAATGATTTATTTTTAAATTTTATGCACAACTAATAGGCTGCAGGACAAAGAGACATAAGCTGCGTTTCTATTACAAATCTTTGTCGATATTCTGCTAACGTCATAAAAGCATAGATTTGTAACTGCAGTGTTTCCATGAAATAAGAAACGTAATTTAAAAAAAATACATGTGAAAGTTTGTTCACACAATGAAAAAAAAACCAAGCCGTCATCCGCCAACCACTTCCTGTCTTCTTCTTCTTTGCCGTTTGCACCAGTGGCAACACCTTGTTGTTGATGATGTGACCCGTGATGCGAAGAAGTGTTTCCATCACAGTGTTGCAAAAAATAGTGAAAAAACCCAGACGTTAGTTTTGTTTTTATTATTATTTTTAGAAATTGGCATTTCCATTAAGCACATTTATTGTCAAACTGTCAAACTGTGCAACTATATTGTCAATGCAGTTAAATTAAAAGGTTTGCCATCACTGTGGTATTGATTACACACATTTATCTAGTTTTGTCATGTTTATGGTTTTATTTCAGTCATTAAATCCCCACAAAAACATAATTATTCTTCTTACCCCAAAAAAATCTAACCGAAATTTCACAGCCTGTTGTTCAGCTCCTTTAATGAATGTTTTTTAGTCAATGAGTTCAAATTCAATACAAGTCCAAACACAGCAGATCTGCTTCAGGTACACAATTGGAAATCAACTATTTGTTTGTAGTCTGAAACAAAGTGACTCTAATAGGCCTAAAAGTGTATTTTATACAGAGTGGATATGAAAATATAAAAAGAACGAACACTGCTGTTAACATTCCAAGAAAAAATTATTCTTTTAAAGGGGAAAATAAAGTAAATATATTTTTCTGGCTTTGTAGAGACAACAGTCTCTTCTTGAGTCGGTGCTTTGGGATACGGCAGGATGATAAAAGCTTTTTTAGACAAAGAAAAACAACCAAGCGCTGCTAGATTTTGCAAAAATACCTTCATGTTTCCAAAAAGCAAGTAGGAAAACATTTAATGGTCTAAAAGCAAGTGAAGAGGAACTTCTTTCAGCACAAACCATAAATCTGAATCATAGAAGTGGCCTAACTAAAGCCCAGTAGATCAGAGGTGACCTGATGGGAGCCGAGCAGCTGAGATGTCCTCCAATTCAGACAAATTAAAGTATTTTTCCAAAGAAGAGTTTAATAGGAAAATATGCAAAAACATATTTTCATTTTTTTTCCCCTCCTGAATTAACTGACTGCTGTCCAAATAAAATGTACAGGTTATTGTCACAACAGGAATACGTTCGCTTTTATCTTAACTCTACATAAAAACAAATCCTTTTTAATCCCCGTTTTTCCCACAGCAGGCGCACATTACACCGAAAAAGAAACGCAGAACTTCCTTCCTGTGCTGCAGAGGGCTGACCTAACCCAGTATCTTAAGAAATTCAAATCCAATTTCATGCAACGCTCCTCTAAACCATCCATGAAACCAAAGATGTCACTTCCATAAATCTCAGCCACAAGCTACACATAAAAATAGTTAAAGCGCGCCAATCGCCCTGAAGAGCAGCGAGCCTCAGTGGAGACGTTTAACGGAGGAGGAGGCAGCGACAGACGTCAACAGGGATGAACATCCTCACACTTTCTGTCATGGAAGCACAAACTGTGGTTTACAGAGACGAAAAACAACACCTGAGGTTAGGAGACAAAATAAAATAAGACACTAAAGTCTAATCATAACCTGGAAAGTCAGATAGTTTTGAAATTTTGTGCACATTTTAATCCAGAGTGTCTTTAAAGGAGAAACTATTTTAAAGTTACTGAATCCAATCATCTAACTAGAGAGGTTTAGGAACGATCTCCACAAAAACTAATATTGACTAAAATATAAGAGACTATTTCTTTGGTATAATAACATGAGGGCTGCACAGTGGCGCAGTTGGTAGAGCTGTTGCCTTGCAGCAAGAAGGTTGTGGGTTCGATTCCCGGCCCGGGGTCTTTCTGCACGGAGTTTGCATGTTCTCCCTGTGCATGCGTGGGTTCTCTCCGG
>CAEGAE010063223.1:0-37730 GCA_903067095.1 Girardinus metallicus | reverse complement strand
CTCTTTCTCTCTCTCTCTCTCGATATTTTGTGGAAAAGTACATTTGTACCGTTTTTATTTATTTATTTTTTTTTTTTTGAAGTAAACCTTATCAAGAGGATTCAGTCTGTGTTTTTTGTCGTTTTTCGTCATCGGGTGGACCGAGGGGAGAAGGACGGGGAGCGTCAAGCTTATGGCTTCATAAAGTAGGAAACTACAGTCAGGAAACATCTTTAATGAAAAATAAAACAAATGATGAGGGGAAGTAGGTCAGTTATGCTAGCTTGACTTTGACAACCTTAACATGGAGTTGTGCTGCAGAATCTGATCATTTATTAACAATCATAAAACAAACATCAACATGAAAACATGAAGCTGTAACGGACTGAACGATCTGTTTGCGTGTTTTTGAATCCTGATATGCCAGTGGAGCTGTTGTAAGTCGGTCGCTATGGCAACGGGTTTGCCACAAAGAGTGAAAAAATACCGGTTGTTTTCAGTTACTGGTTTTTCTGCATTATTTTCCCTTTACTGCCCAGCACTAAATAATTAATAACATCTACGTCTCAAAAATATCAGGAAATAAATATTTAAATATACCTGTAAATATCAGCTTTTGGCATTAAAGCAGGATATCTTTATTTGGTACTAAAATTAGTTTAATGATCTCACATAATTTAAACGCGGCAACAACAAAAAACGCTTAGTGAGATGAAATTGTTGAGGCACATTTTCAAATCAAACCAATAACTAATAATTTGTATGAATGCGTGTGTTACCATCGGGTTTCCCCGTTATGTGAAAAGCGAGGGACTGAGAACACAGCCTTGAGGCACACCAGACTCGATCAAACTGAACTAAGCAATCACACAACTCACCAACAACCCACCTTTGCTGATTTATTTATATAAATTGGATCCAACATAAACACAATTTACCACTTTTATGTTATATATGGACTAAAATCATGGGGCCTCCATGGGGCCCTAAGCGAGATGTGTTTTTGGGCCCCTCTAGTTCTGCCAACAACGTGGACTGGCTGCTATCAGCAGCCTGATCATTAGGTCATTCACACACCTGCTATAAACTTATTGCATCTCTGGCAGTGCGGTTTACATTATATACATGTATAATAAGATACGTTTGTTTACTGGCCAACTGACTTATCGACCAGTTGATTTCTGGGTGCCGATTTCCTTAATTTTGGGGGATCGTGATTGGCTGATACTTACACGTGAAGCCCATCTTATCCCCTAATCTTATCTTATCAGCAAAGGTTTAAAAATCAGCCTCTGTCCTCTTCTGCCAGGCCAGGTCTGCACGTTAACAATATTCACCCCACTGTTGCCAACTCAGCGACTTTCTTGCTATATTTAGCAACATTTCAGACAAAAAAATTCATATAAAAAAAAATTCATAACAGCTAAAATCAAAATCAGCTGGTCAGGCTGCTTAGTTTGCGTATGTCTTGGGCCGGCCCTGATTAAAATGAAACATTTTTGGTGATGACAGTTTTGATTTTTACCTCATTTTCCTGCAAATGTCCTCTTTTAGGGCAGGCAGAGTCAGGACAGCTAATTGCAGTTTCAAGGCCTTCTTTAATCAGGAGCTCCACATACTGCTTCAGGCACTGAAAATAAAATACAGAACCGCAGGTCAGTGCTGCGTAAAAAGTGTTCACACCTCACAAACCTTTTCTCCTCATGTTTCCAGTGGAAACCCTCCAAAATCCTCTGGCTGTGAACCCAGAACGTCCACAGCCAGCAAAAGTTTGGTCTGATTCAACTTCAGCCTGTATTTAACTTGTTTTAGATCAGAAAAATTTGCAAAGTAAATAGTAGATATCAAATATCAGATAGCAGAGCTCAGCTCAGACGTGTTTACAGTGTCTCTGCCCTCTGTAATAATCTGCGGTGAGTGAACTCTGGTAACCGCTGCCGCCAGCCGGGTTGAGGAAATGGCGGCTAAATTTAGAGCTTATTCTTGGTTAGGCTGTAAAAGCCGACGGATGTCACTTTCTTTCTGTAACATCAGATGATAAACTAGAGTTTAGTGAAACTATTTCTGTGGTTTTCACTGTGTTGAAATGTCACATTGCTTCATTAAAAATACATAAATATATCTGGATAAGCCAGAAGTGATCATAAACAAGATCCTTTTCACATTTTATCTTTTTATCATTAATGTATTTTATTAGGATGTTATGTGATAAACCACAAACGTGCTAATAGCAAAGCTAATTTTTGGTTTTGAAATTTAGTATTTTGGTAACTTTGTAAACTATTAGCACACTCAGTTTATCTTAAGTTATTTTTTCCAGTTAGATTTGCACTAATAGTATAATTCATTTTTCACTTTTAGTAGCTTCACCTAAATCGGTATTTTGGATAAATTCTAATGTGCATGTAACCAAGCTAAATTTAGCTTAGCGCTTTAATGCTTTAGCTAACTTTGTAAACAATTAGCACACTTAGCTTAAATGTGACAGAATCTGTAAAACTCACCAGTGTGCAGAAGACACATTGGCACTGCGTGATGGTGGTCATCTGCTCCAGTGGAAACTCTCCAAGGCACAGTTTACAGGAAACCAGGGGGTCAACGGCCAACTCCCAGGTGGGCCGGTACCGTGCTGTGGTCATCTTCACCTCCACAAAGCTGAGACAGGACAGAGGAGAGCCGCCGCTAATTCAAACACACAACTTGTTTATGCTGCAATGCACCCAGGGTCGCTGACGTCCAGCCAGTAAAGTAATTTTTGAGCATTGAGTATCGATCACCTGTTTAAATGTGAACCAGAGCGTGTTGAAAGGGAAGGCAAAATGTAGAAATAAGAGAAAACAGAAGGATAAAACGGAGAGAAGGAAGGAAGAAAAAAGCTGGTGTTTATGTTGCTGCTGCTTGGAAATGCTAACCTAGAAATAGAGCTACAATTTCTAACTCTAGATGTTTACAGTTAGCATCGGGACCAAAACTTTTCTCTCAAGAATCGTGTTGCAAAATTAAAAGATGCTTCATTGTCAATTTATACGTCCATTCATTATCCTCCAATTTGTTTTATTTCTATAGCTAATGGTGTTAGCCTCTGCTAATGTCATAAGCTCCTGCTAATAGTGTAAGATCCTGCTAATGGCATATGCTCAAGCTAAAGGCCTCCGCTATAGATACTGTAAGCTCTAGCTGGCTTTAAATCCAGTTAACAACAGTATATATAGCTAAAGGCACTAGCTCTAGCTAATGGTGTTAGCTATACCTAATAGCACCAGTTCCTGCTAGTTTCGTTAGCTATAGTTAATGGCGTAAGAGCCTGCTGGTGGCTTTGTACTAGCTAATGCCGTACAACCCTGCTAATGTCGGTGGTCTAGCCAATAGCGTTAGCTCCTGCTAGTTTTATTAGCTCTAGCTAATCATATTGGCTCCAGTTTACATAATAAACCATAGGTTACAAGCTGATCATGTTAGATATCACGTGTCGAACTGCAGATGACAGGATGTTTGCAGAAAGATTGCAGTTCAGATTATTCAAATAACGACGCTCCTTTGCGATGCACAGAGACGAGTAAGCTAATGTTTGAAAATGCTAACCTAGAAATAGAGCTCCAATTTATTTCTAAAAAATTGGAGCGACCTGCATGACCTTGACATTTGAAGTTTTTACGTATCCCAAACACCGACTTTTTGGTTAATACGAAAACTACGACATATTCAGGCCAACATGTTCCACTGGTTATGAAGCGCTTTAAGGAAATAAGAGGAAAGGAGAGCATTTATGTTTGTCTCCACTTAATCCATGAGTTAAAGATGTGCTTTGTCAGATTAAGCCGCCTGGACTCATAAATGCACTCTGTGGAGTGAGTGAGCGCGCACACAAACCGGCCTTTTACATGCAGTGACACCAGTTTTCCTGCATAAACACCCAACGTCAGCCATGTTCCACTTCATTTCAAACAACACACTTTGTGGCAATAAAGAAGAAAACGGCTCAAAGGCTTTGGAAAATCCTGTGGTCGTCTACAACAGACCATCTAAGCCCACTATGAAAATTCACTTTGCATTAAGTAACATGGCTGCCCCTCTTTCTGAGAGCCAGAACGGGTTATTTTGGGCCGTCTCGTCTCAGCCTGCAGCTGAGCGCAAACAGCTCCCACTCTGCTGTTTACAGGAAGTGGTCCTGCGCTCTCAGCGTCAGCACTATCAACCTCTCCCCTTGCTGCCTAGCAACCAGCCGGAGGAGGATTTCAGAGATGGAGGAGGCAACGAAGAAAGAGAAAAAAAAACACAGATCAGTCTGCATCAGTTTGCTGGTTGGCAGCAGAGGACAAAGAACGGGAGGAGAAAGAGGTTCAAGAGTTCACAGCACCGATCTGTGGCCATGTGCTGCGTCCATGTGCGACCCGGTAAGGCGGGAGGAAAACGAGGAAACGGGCCGGGTGTCGTCCAGAACCGATCCTCTACTTTAGTCACCACAATAGATTCATATTTTAATATCTATTAATTAAAAATGGAAGGAAAAGAAAAGCTAAACGGTCAATCCTAAATTCAGTTTTAGCTTATTCAGACCTTCGTAAATTAATTTTATATTTCTTATGATGATTTAAGATTATCAGGATAAAACTAAAACCTTTTAATGAGTTGCAATGTGTTTTTCTTCATCAGTGGAGTTTTGTGCAATCAGCACAAACAGAAACGCTCTAAATCTGGTTCTGTGCATACTGACATCTAAAAACGTCATTTTGGCCTCATCTGGATTATTCAGATGCTCTGCAGGAAACTTAATGAGTTACAGTACATTTTTCTTCAACAGTGGAGTATCGTGAAGTTACTGAAATGGTTCTCAAAGGAACACTGATCAGTTTATAAAGGTAAGGCCTTTTATTGCAGCATAAAAGGCCTTTAATAGGCCGTCTATTAGGACTAAATCAACTATGAACTCGCACTGATAGCCAATGACAACATTCCTGCTTTTTTCCCCGTTGTTTTCAATTCTCTAAAGCAATTTGATAACGTGATAAAATCTGACTGGTAGCTATTTCTGTGTTTTTAAACAAAACCTCTATGTTTTGGTGGATTACTTGGATGTGCAGTATAACCAAGTAGAGATTCAGCAACTTTTCTCTGTTGGGCAACTTAACTTTCCACCCGTCACTCTAAGCAGTGAGTCAGTTCCTGGTTGTCTCTGCAACATATCTCATTTAATAATGAACTCTTCCTCCTTCACATTTCTTCATCATGTCGTCTGTGGGAGGACTGCGGAGAAAACTACACCTCGGCTCTGACTCATTCAGATCCTCATCCGTCCGTTCGTTCGTTCGTTTCCGGACTTCGTGTTGATCAGCAGCGGCGATGCTCCGTTATGAGCTTAATGACCAATCAGGGGGAAGAAGTGAACCAAAGAGGGAAGAAAGTTGTTTAGAAAGGAAATGATATCAGATTACATCAGTTTTTAAAAATAGAGATTAGCAACAAAACAATAAGTAAGCAGGTCATTTTATTTACACAGCAAATGAAATGACTTTGTTCAGACCAATAATGAAAACGTTTCAATCCAGATGGATTCTGGGAAAAGGAGGCAAATTTAATTAGCTAAGGTTAAAAACAATCAATGATATAGAGTAACACATGATCAATATCAATAGATAACACATCTGACAGATTATTCACTGAACTCTGATCCAGAACCGCACAGCATTCTGGGAGATGTAGGCAGAGGAAAAGCCTCATCTGGGCCTTTCATTATAGGTTCGTTTTATTTTCTCATTACTTTTTGTTCGTCTAATTCTGTTAGTTTTAATTAGTTTTTCAGAGTGCATCTACTAGTTTTCATTAGTTATTATTAATTACATATTGTTTAGTTTTAGTTAGCTTTCATTAGTTATAGTAATGGTTTTGGTTTTTTCATACTTAATTTTTCGGTGTAGAATTCATAAACATGGATTGGGTAATGAATATTCAACAGAAGATAACATTTAACTATTGTTGAACAACCAACTGGCTCCGGTGTTTCCTCCCAAGTTTTGCTGTCGCCATTTTGGGGTCTAGCATAAGTGTTGCTAGGACGACGATGGAGTGATGTAATTAGCCGACAGCTGACGTAAACTTGTGGAAAAAAAAAAATCACGAGTTCGAAAGGCTAATAAATAGAAACACAAAGACAAAAACACAAGAATTATACCTACAATTTCAGTATGTTTTTGTTTTATAAACGCACAATATAGCTCCAGTTAATTACCGTTTTTATTTATTTCAGTTTACAAAAATGTTCTCTCAACTTCAGTTTTTATTATTTTGTTAGTTTTAATTAACTATAATAAGCTTGAGAAAGACTTTAGCTGGTCAACTTCTCACAGCTAGCTTAGCAAAGTTGGTGGCAACATCTAACTCGCTCGGTCTGTGGTTACCTAGCAACTCATTCATTCTTTGGTTGCCCAGCAACAACTTGTAGAGTAGTAACTTGCGCAGCCACAGTGCCTTATAACTTCTTAAAAAAACAAACAAAAAAAAAACAACGGCATCGAGTGAAAACTGTCGATAAAACAGGGAAGTTCAATGCCACAAGTTTGGAGGCATTTCAGATATTTAAAACAAAAAAACTAATCAATTATTGATATTGACTAACTGTATTGTCCAGCCCTAAAAAAAATAAATAAAATAAAATAAAAATAAATCAATAAACAAACAAAAACTAGATTGTTACATTAGAAAACAGGTAGTTTCCCTCAACAGGGAGCAGCCTGTGGGTCTCTGTGTCGGATGAATGGGCAGGTCGGGGTAAAAAGTACTAAAAAATAATCAATAAGGTAAGAGCTGGGAGTCAAATGCAATCCTGAGTGGTTGCCCCCATGTGTCGGCCATCACTCTGAAAGGCTGCTCTTATATTAACAAGCTGCAGCATAATTTATGACCTAACGACTTAATGGCCCAGAGAGAAAGCCACAAACATGCATTAAAACATGCGGCGGGTCGCCTGGAGGGCTCCAAGACGGACAACAGAAATTAATTTATATACATTAGCAAAAGCCGAACTGTTGTCAGTTGTAAGAAATGTGACTGTTTTGTATTTATTTTATATTGGAACAAAAATATTTTACTTCTATTTATTGTACCTGTAGAAAAATAATCAATTTTTTTTTCTTTTTTAAAGGAAAATTCAAGTTTATTTGTATACAAACCAATTCAAAAATTTAAATAATGTTGCTGTAACTCATATTAATTAAAATTCTTCAAAGAGTTATTGTAGGTAGTGATGGTTATTATCAGGGAAAACCTCTGTAGCAGTCTGTATTACAGTGAATTTGAAGAAGCCTCTGACTGAAGATGCTGTTCAGAGTGTTTTATAGGAAACTAAAGGAGAAGTTAGGAATTAAAAACACCAGAAGTTCACTGCAGATTTAGTTAAAAGTATTCCTGATTTTCATCTCCTCATCTTTCCAGTTAACTTTGAACAAACAAAAGTTTGTAAAGAGACTTTTTATTGGTTCATATGAATTAAGCTGTGGTGGAATGAAAGGTTGACAGAATGTTAATTGTGCATAAAGATTTCATTTCTACATCCTGCAAACCAAAAACGTTCCTAACTTACTGCATTTTAAAAATAATATTGTTTTTGTTTACTGCTGTGGGAAACGTTAAAATTATAGGAATATTGAACATTTTCAGCTGAGTTGACGGTTTCCAGTGTGAGATTCTACAACATGACATCACAGTATGGTGTAAGACCCTGTTTACGTTCCTCGGCTCCACCGAATGTGGAAGCAAACAGCAGAGAGAGAGAAAGTTATCAGTCCGTTTCCCTCCTGCACAAAACAGACGCCGCTCAGCTGCCGCCATGTTGGACAGGGCATGGAGCGCGAGACAACGAGGAAACATTTCTGACAATAATCTAAGAGAAGTTCATCAACAAGCTTTCTTTATTTCTACGCAGAATGAAAATGAGTATTAAATAAGTTAATTAAATTATCTAAAGGACATATTGAATGTAAATGAGACCCAGATCGGCCGGTCGCTCGGGGAGGAAGGCCATTATTCTGTAATAAGCAGCTCCTCCCTCGCCACTTCCTTCCTGCTTTTCAGTCCCTTTGGAACAAATAAGTGGGAATGCTACGTTTCATCCGCGCCGTTTCCTCCTGCTGACGAGATTTCTAAGACTGTTGGCTCACCAGGAGGCCATTTATTATAAGCCCAATGTAAAAATTAAATGTTTTTATGTAGGGGTGTCCAAAGTGTGGCCCAGGGGCCATTTGTAGCCCTCTGATTAATTTTGTGTGGCCGCTGACTGTAATTCAAGAATGGCACAGACGTGGCCTTCCAGCACTTTTTGCAATTTTTTTTTTCATAATGACAAATTTTTAACTTCTAAGCTGAAAATAGCTGAAAGCTGAAAATATTAAGTCCAACACGTAGATTTTTTCTTTATTTTGGCCCCTGAATAGTTTCACTTTGGGGATTTTGGCCCTTCATGCAAAAAGTTTGGACCCCCCTGCGTTAGGATGCGTTCACACCAGTCCTGTTCAGTCCGTTTTCATTAAAGTCTGGTTCGGTCGGGGCGGTGTGAACGTGTACTCGACCAGAAAAAAATAAAACCTCGGTCAGTTAAACTGAACTCTGGTTTGAATTCATACGTGAAAGCCAAGCGGACCAAAGCAGGAAGTGGACTACAACGGACAGCATTCTGGGTAAATACAACGAAACAAGCATGCTAGCTTAGACCTAGCAAGAGAAATGACTAGTGGTTTTGTACCAAGGTAAACAGAAAAAAGCTTAATAAAGTTTGACGTCTGTTTTGAAGTGATGCTTATCGGCAGTTAAAAACTCTAAGCAGTTTAGATGCTCTTATTTTGAAGTCTGTTTACATAGCAGCTCTGTTTCCTCCCCTCAAGATCTCCACCCATAAAGCATAAGATAATTATTTGGTAGCCAGAATGTGCCGCGTTTCGTTCAACAGTAAACAGTTTAAAATCTATTCTGGCAAAATCGGACACAGTTAGCAAAACTACAGGACTGAAACTATGAGTTAAATCTCTGTTCCAAAGAATCACTTCCTGAAGCAAACAGGCAGATGTCTAATTAGTCCTATTGCAATAAATCAATTAATCGCATGACAAATTAAAATGAGCTCAGTATTTGAATGATTTATCGTTTTTCTCTTTCTACAAAATTGGATGATAAAAATCTTCAATCTGGTGTTTGTCTTTTTTTTTGAAGGACAATTTTGTTTACAGCGATTTCAAAATACATTCTCATTGTTGTTTTGTTTATTTATGTTGTATATTTAAAATATCTTCCAGTTCCAGGGTTAAAAGTTCATAATAAATGAAAGTTTATTGCATTATTTTGCCATTCGCATTATATTACTTGAAAATGGTCTCAAAACAACAATGCTATCGTTTATCGCAATAACTTCCGCGACAATTTATTGGCCACATTATAACCTCTAGAGGGCGATATACCATGTTGTGACACGTCCTGTATTACAGAAACCTTATTATAACTGGATACAGCCTGTTAAAAACCTAATAAAGTAACACAGGAAGCGAATGTCTAAATGAGACGAAGCAGATAAATATATTTCCACCAGTTTGACTCAGAACTGGAAGGATTGAACAATTAAATGTGAAGAGCCAGCGGTGAAATCAGCCGGCTGTCGTTATGTTTGCCACCTGCCACAGAGAAAACAACCAAACAGGTTAATTATCATGTTATCGGCTGTTTGCCCAGGTCGGCCCACGCAGGCAGCAGGATTACAGGATTCACCCAACTCAGCAGCGGTGGGCAGCTTTCTGCAGGAACCTGAGAAATGGGCTTTCCTCTCCTAAAAACGTACATGGATTTAAGACTTTATGACGATATTTTGTGGTATAATTGTAACAATGATAAAAGTGAATAAATGAATGTATGCCTCGCATCCGTTTTAAAAATTACTGGCCGCTTAAAAAAATTAATTTTTATCACTAAGCTGCACACACTAACTTTACATTAGTTTGATTTTGAAATGTTTTGATATTTAATGATATTTTCATTGAACAAACAGTGGAGAAATTAGTAAAACTAAGAATCCTGACAATACGGACATAATTAACTGGACTTTATTGTGACAAGAATAAACCAAAATTCTTATCATAATTAGAAATTTATTACGACGAATTAAAAAAATAAAAAGTTTCTCAAGCTGTTCTTGATGTTATGCAAAATAAACTTGACATCTTTCACTTTATTTGGTGGCACTATTCTGATAAAGATTATGATAAAAAACTACACATTATTTATTTCTTAGGTAATTAATAGTAGTGCCGACAGTTATTGATGTTTTCGTTGAACAAAAAGTGGAGAAAATAGCATATACTTGTTGATATCTAATATCAATAACTGAAATTTATCATGACGATAAATCAAAATCCTTAGAATAAAAAAAAAAAATCTCTAAAAATGATAAACAATAAATGATAACATCTAGCTTTAGATGTGCTGACATTATTTATACAAATAAAGAATATGATACCAGACAAATAAAAAAGTGATTCTTAAAAGGAAAAAATAAAGATTTTTGATGCAGAATTAGACAGAAACTGCCGACTTTCTGTCAAAAAAATCATCATTTAAATTGGTCTTATTTAATTTTTGGGTTACAATTAGCAAAAATAACAGATTAAAGCTGCAGCTAATGATTGTTTTATTCATTTGTTATTCTGGCAATTAATCAATAAGAGTTGACAAATTCTGCAGATTTTTCTTTTAACCAACTTATCTTATACAATATTAGAAATACACAAGAAAATCAACAAATAACTCAACTCCTACTTTAAACAGCAAAATAAGCATTTTCCCCCCTAAAATGCAATAACAAAATTTGCTTAGTGAACAATTGATCATTTGCAGCAAAAGATGAATCTGCAGCTATTAATGTGAAAAGCTTTCTGTTTGACTTTACATCAATTATTTTTCAGATTAACCAATTAATAATGAAATTAAACAGAAGATTTTATTATTTTTATTTTCTGCAGAATTTGAACCAGGTGAAAGTAAAACTGCCTCTTTGTTTCTGGGTAGGACACGTTTGCAGACAAAAAAAGGTTTTTCCCTCATAAATGTTTATATTGTTGTACAGTTTTGGCCTAATTAAAGCTCTGAAGACGTTGTTCTCACATCAAAACATCATATTTTAGAGTCTGTATTCTCCAGGTAGCGATTAATCAATCACTAAACTAGCCGACGATTATGCCACTAATCGATTAATCGCGATTAATCGTTTCAGGACTAGTTGAAAAACATCACTCTGTTTCTAAGGACTCTAATGAGCTTGAATTTTGAAATTGAATGACAAAGTAATTGGTAGAGCTTAAACGTTGTAAACATTTCCCCGGTTGTGTAAAGTAACTCCACACAGGAAGTCCAGAACGAGCGCACTTCCTGCTTACGTAGTCGTCTCCTCGGCCAAGCGAAGACGACAGGAAGTCCACGCTCGGCCTGCTCCTGTAGACGGACGCAGAGAGCAGAGGGTCGACTCTGCAGCCGAAACAAAACCTTCTGCTCACATCTGCAGGTTGTTGGAGCCGGCGATACGACGTCGATCACCGTATTTTACCGTGCCATTCTGATAACAGCGAATTCACGTCTTATTTTTTAGGCTGCGTTTCCACTGACCGGATTATTGACGTCTCGCGTGAACAAATTTAATCGCTTTTCTTGTTTCATGGAAATAGCAGTTGGAAAATTGTTGTTGTTTCGACAAAAGTTTGACATAGATTTGTAATGGAAACGCAGTTTGTGTATCACTACAAACACAAATAGTATTTTTAAAATGTTTCTTTGAGACACCAGTCACATAAAGACGTGAGATTTCATCACTAAACGGCACATTTATGTTCAAATTTGTTGGCATTTATTTGTTTTCTTTTTAATAAACAGTGGAGAAAGTAATAAAACTATAAATCCTGACAATAAGGACATCATTAATTAGAATTAATCGACAATGATAATCAAAATTCTTATGATTATAAGAAATTTATCACGATAAATGATAAACGATACAGTAAGTATAGAAATCACGATGTCGTAGGACGCTCCGGAGACAAAAATAAGCAATTTAGTTTCATGAAGGAATAAAAACTAATAATTTATCTTCATAAAAGCGTGACTGTAATCTGTGTCTGTGACACTGTGAATTTCTCCCAGACTCTGACATTTGGTTCCTGTTGTGAGACATAATATGGGATCATTTGCACCCAGCACAAGGAAATGAGATCTGCTCAGAAATATTCAGTACAGGCTGATTTTAATCAGTGGAGTGAGTCGGGTCGTCTTGCTCCAGGAAACAGAAGGAAGATGCAACGAGAAGCTCGTTCAAGTACGAAAGGTTTGATCCTGAAATCTTCTGGAAAATTAGTCCAGAACTAACAAAACGTAGAAAAAAAACTGCGAGTTTAAACTAGAACTCTTAACCCGTAAGTTTCAGACGTGAAACAGCCAACCAAAAATGAATAGAATATAAAGTTGGGTTTGTTTATTGATTTAGTCTAAATAGAAGAGGAGATATTTTACCCTCAGGTGCAGAAGTTAGTTAAAGTATAAGAAGCGCATGTGGCTCCGCTCCCATCAGTCACAAATCCCAGATTTCCTCTTGACTCATCCTGCGGTTACGCCAAGCGACAAAATGGAGCGAAAAACTGAAACATTTACAAAATTAAGCCAGCAGGGAGCAAAGCCAGAGGTCTGGAAACATTTCCAACTGGAAATAAAACAAAACAAACAGTTTTTAAGCGCAAAAAGGCTGAAACGTCAAAGATCGGTTGAAAAGTAAAGAAATGAATATAATGTCTTCCAGTTATTTAGTCGTATTTTCAAATTTTCTGTCAATGTTTCACATTTTTTAACAAAAAAAAAAAAAACATAGTTGGCTACTGGTGAACCGCCTTACTGCCCCAACAACCGGGCAAGTTTTCAGAGGGAAACCCTGAGGTCAGTAATGTGTTTCCTTTAATAAAAAACTGAAACAATAAGAGTGTGTGCTGCAGAGCGCGGCGCGGCGTCATTCTGCGGGACAATGGAGTCTTCATGGTCAGCAGAGGGGAGAGCGCCACTCCAACAGAGAGCCACTCACAGGCTGATCTGTGGCGCAGCGTCCAGCGCTCACACACACGGCCTGAGCCGTCCAGCAATCACCCACCAGGACTTTCAGACAAAACAAGAGTCAGCTTCTCCCAGATTCTCCTTCACAGAGAGCAGGGCGACGAGTTCACTACTGATGGACGACAACGTGTGGAACGATTCTGATAACCATAAAGATTCTGATCAAAAATAATATCTGTTACTTAGTTTTAGCTTTGCAGGACAGTGGTAGCATTTATACCACCATGCACACAAATATTGTCATTGAAATAATATAACGTATTTGAAACGTGTTTCAAATACGTTATATTTTGACAGAAAAGAAAAAAGGATAAATTTACGTCAAAAATTTCCGAAATTTTCTAGAAAAAAAACAAGGATTTCCCCCCCCCCCCCAAAGGACGACATGTACTAGAAAAAACCTCAGAAATTTTCTAGAAAATCTAGAAAAGTTTGAAAACTTGAAAATCTGCTAGGAAAAAAGCGAGAAATTTTTAGATTAATTTCAGAAATTCTGAAGCATAAATTTAGAATTTCTGCATTCGAAACGTTAAAGTTATAGAGCTATAAAAAAATTAACTTTTGAAATTAATCTCAGAAATTTTCTAGAGAAAACGCAGAAATGTTGGAGTTTGAAAAGTCAAAAACTTGCTAAAAAAATTCTGAAGTTTTGACTTTAATTCCAGAAAATTTGTAGACAAATCCCTAAAAGTTAAAAAATTGCTAGAAAAAACTCAAAATTGTATCTAAAACTCAGAAATGTCCTAGAAAAATTGCGAAAATTTCTGGTTTCAACAGTCAAAATTTCTTGACTTTTGAAACCAAATTTTCTTCTAGAAAGTTTATCAGATTAGTCTCAAAATTTCTGACATTTTTGTTTATTTACTTTTTTTTTTTTGATCTCTCACCGTCATAGAAATAAGCTTCTTCAGGACACCACTTAAAAAAAACAAAAAGTAGTTTATTAACACTGACTGATGATTAATATCACTATGCTGCATACATCATTTAAATCCTATTTCCTGATTTACCAATAATTATTGATGCTCTCATTGAACAAAATGGGAGAAAATATGAAACACTTCCGATCATGCTGTCATTTTTTTAAATTTAACATCCATCACTAAAATTTTGCAAGACAACGATGAATCAGGACATATTTTACGAGTCTCAGGGAAACCGTGGGAGGAGGAAGCTTCAACCTGACGTAGGAAAGGGTTCGACTTCCTGTCGGGTTCGCCGCAGACACACAAAGGAAGTGAACCCATCAAACGAGAGGAAAGGAAACCCCCTCAAAGGTCGACGGAGAGCCGAAAACGGCACCAGAAACTTAAATCAGCTGCGGTGTGAGGAGCCACTGCGCCGCCATTTTGATCCAAATCACAGCGGCATTTATCCAAACACAAACAACAGGAACGTCCAGATCCGATTTCCATCCGGTTTACTGGAAAACCAAGAATCCAAATCTTCAAAGATTTAGAATATTGCTATTCTGGTTTAAAGTTTAGTAATATACCAGGGGACAGGTCTGTCCTAACAAGCAATAAATCAACTAATCGCACAATAAAAATTACAATTAGCTCAATAATTTTCATTTGCAATTATTTTCTCTTCTTCTACCAAAAACCTGGATGATAAAATTCTCCAGTCTCGTGTTTTGGCGTCAACTAGCTTCTTTTCTGAAAGACAATTTCGTTTACAGAAACTTCAGAATTCATTTTATATGCCGTTTCTGTTGTTTTGATTATTTTGGATATTTAACATATATTCCAGTTCCACTGGAATATATGTATATACTGTTAAATGTTCGTTTGAATTTTAATGTATTCAATTTTTTGCGTCCGCTTGTCTGCATTTCAAAAATGATACAGATTTGGCCGTCCGGTCGGAAGTTTTGTCATTTTTTTAGCACAAGAATTTCAATGACAAATTTAATTCTTCTTCAACGGAAACTGCTAAGCACAGTTTCCCATTTTGTTTAATTTTATAGTAAATGACTTTTTATTTTAAAAATAATTACTAAATAAATGATTAGGATACATTATTTTTTTCTAGCAAAGTTGGGTAACAGTTGTTTTTTTTTTTTATTATGGTTTATGAATTTTAAAAAAAGTAATTAGAATGACAAACATGAACCAGTAAAAGTCGAAACAAAACCCAAAAATAAAATACATCAAATATTTCCTCACTGAAGTAGGTAAATAAATAAACAGGAAAGAACAAACAAACATAACAGAAAATGGATCAAAAATAAATCAATTAAACACAAAACCAATAAAATGGGGCAGTTAAAGGGATTAATGTATAAACAAAATGTTTTTCTAGGCCAAATTAATTTGGGAAATAAAAACAGAAGTTAGGAAACTGTCTTTATTAAGACCAAATTAAAAACTTCATTAAATTATTGCATGTTTAATTTATTGCTGAGCAGACAAAAACAATTCACAGAAAAACTATTTTAGGTTTTAATTTATAAATTTTAAGCAGTTTTGGCTGAATTGCTCCATTTCTTGAGTCTCCATGCTCTATTTCTAAATGAGTTGGCCGTTACTTCAATAATCAATTAATCGCGATTAATCCGATTAATCGTTTCAGCCCTGCTGCTGGTCCTGCAGGGCTCTCAGGAAGCCATTAGGCGTCTCCTCGTTGTGTTTGTGTGACTCACTGAACTCTGCAGGCTCCCAGCATTACTGAAATGCTAAATCTTGGAAAGTGTCGGCCGGTCAGCAGATTCCAAGCAGCGTTGCGTAACGGCTGTCTCACTTTACCTGCGAGAGCCGCTGCCTGGCAAAAAGCACGCATGCATCCCATGACGCTCCACCTGGAGCCCGGCGCCACCCTCATCATTCCTCCTCCCCCCCCCAGCAACAGCAACACACCAGAACGTCATTGAAGCCGTTGCATAAGCAGACAGACAGGCAGACTCCACCCAAACGGTGCGATCCACACCGTTTGGGTGGAGTCCACAGCGGAATAAAGGAGCGATTGAGTGAGAGGGCAGGTGTCAGCCTCGCTACCTGGCCAGGTAACATCAGACATGCAGAGCCGAGTAGTTACCCAACTACATCCACTGAATAACCTTTTTGAACAAATGTACCTTTAGGAATATTTTTACTGCGCTGTAATTTGAGTAATTTTTATTATGAAGTATCTTTAATCTTATTCAAGTCAAATTTCTGTGTTTTCTACCCACTGAATGAAAAGCAAACATGTTTTAACCAGAAACTCACCGACGCACCGGCAGGTTCTGTTCAGGTTTAAAACGTTTTTATTGATAGAAACTGATATAGAAACATTTTAGTGTTATTTTTTGTTACTTGGATGAATTATTGTCATTTTCTCCTTAAAACAGCAAAATTTCTACTTAACTTCACCTTTTGGTCCGTCTGACGACGTCATTTTTAAACAGTAAATGACTGATAGTTTGATGAGTTACTCAGTACTCGAGTAGATTTTTAACAAAATACTTTTTACTTTAACTTGAGTAAAAAATATGTGGAAGTAGTTCTACTCTGACCATGGTGTGACTGCTGGGTACTCTGCCCTCCTCTGCACCCAGCGGTCCGTGAACTGGGAGTAATTAGGTCCCAGTGGGTCAAACAGGTTTCCAATCTGCTTAACGCTGAGCTCGCTCTCCAGGCCAAACCTTATCATCGATACCTGTGAAGGTGGCGGCTTGTAGCGGTGAACCGATTGCGGTTTGGAGGCCGATCAGCGATCTTTATATATTTTACATAATCAACCAATTAGCTTAGCTTCAGTTGTTATGAATATGCTACAAATATGAGTCAAAAGAAATTTGACGTTGTAGTTTGAAATTGGGCCTCTGTCTCTTTAAGAAACTCCTGCTCGTTCTGAATCTCCGCCTTCAGGAAGTCGTCACAACATGGCTCCTCTTTTAACCCTTTGACAACATTCTTTCCAGCGTTGCTCTGAGAAGTAGCTCCTATAAGGACAGCAGTTCCACCAGGTGTTTGCTAAGTGCTGTTGGCTAGTCTGAAGGAGCTGAGAGGGGGAGGAGCTGCATCTCGAAGGCGAAGCACAACCAGGCACAACTGAACGGTTGCCATGGATAAACAAAAGAGTCAAAGCAACAACTGCAGGTCTGTGTTTGATGAGGGAAAAGCACTTCGATGGAAAGAAAAACAAAAATCTATTTTACTTCATACGGCCCCTTACAGCCTGGTGACAATGATTTTGCCCAATATTTTCGTGTGAAGAGTTGCTAAATGTGGCAACAAAGTCAGCAGGAAAGAGCCTTTTTTCCTGTCCTACCAACACAAACGTAAACATAGAATCTCCTTCACTTTAATATCATAGATCAAAAATGAAAGGTTGCATGAAAATGTTAAGTGGAATAAAAATGTTTTTTTTGATTGTGCAAAGTGTGGTGACTGTAGCTGCCATGACAAAAAAAGAAAAACATTGGCTGCACAATAAATTGTGTCAGACGTTGTTGCGATAAACGATCATATCATCACAGACCAAATTAATCGATTAGTCGTTTCGCTCCTACTTGGTTTTTAATCACATATTTTGCTAAAGTCCGCAGCTGTAATCCGGCTAAATGAGAGCCAGTTGCATATAGACGTCGCCTGCTCTTTGGAATGGAAATGTCAGGGAAATGAACGACCGGTCAGATCCAATCCGTGTCCCCAGATGCTCCTGAAACCTCCGGAATGATTCTTTCTGGGGTCATTTTGAAGACCGAAGAACAGCAGATTTCAGGGAGGGAAAGTGGAGGGTTGGAGAAAACGCGGAGGTCTATAAATAAAACCACATTAGCAGCTCGGAGAGCTCCCGCTGCGCTACGGTGGACGAGAGCTGAAAGCCTTACCTGGTCTCAATAGCTTGACCTCAGGAGGGTTGAAAAGATGATCTCCTGAATTGGATTAACGCCGCCGAGCCGTCAGTCAGTCAGTCAGTCAGGCGGAGGGGGAGGGCCGCCGCGGAGGGGTGATGCCCATCTTCACGTATCCGAGTCCGGGCCCTGACGAGGAGCAACAACCTCCGAAAACAAGCAGAGGCAGCGGGGAGGGGAGTCCGGGCTGCGGCTGACCCTCTCCTGTCCGGCGGGGAAGGGGGTTGTTTTCACACCGCGGAGGCTCCAAACTCTCGATTTCCGAGGAGGAAGAAAGCGCCGTCCAGCCGTCAGGGTGCGACGCAGATCCCGCAGAAAACAACGGACTATCCTACTGCAAGGAAATCCGGGGGCGGCGTGTTTACCTCCCCTCCGTTCCTGCTGCCGTTCGCGGTGGGGAATCAGCTGCTGCTCGCTGAAGAGACGCCATTTGTCTACAAGGAAAGGCTTCCAGTGGGCTGCGCAACACTGCCGCCCACAGGCGAAGTCAGGACCTGCAGCTCGTTACATTCCCGACAGCTCCCTCTGCTGGCTGAACGGTTCCATTACTTTTAAACCAGTTTAAGGCTCAGATAATTTTGGCACCTTTTTTTTTGCAGTTTTGTTTAGAAAATGTAACTATTTTTATTCACCATTACAACCAAACAACAAGGCTGTAAACACATATAAATCACTGAATATTTCTGTTATGTCTGTAATATCTGATTTTTTTGTTAAAATTTTGATTAATTTACTGTAGAAATAAAAAAGAAAAATAGGATAATTTTGGAAAATAAAATAAGATAATCCTTTATTATTCTGACATTTTAAAATTTTTTAGTTGATATTCCAAAAAAAGAGCAGCAGAAATGAAAACAATAGGTAGAAAAGACACAAAGCAAGCTAACTGACAATATAAATACAAAAAATATATATAAATATGTATGCACAATAATACATACAAATTATATATATATTGGTCATATATAAAATAAAACTGAAAGTAACTAAATATTTAACTGTAAACAAGATAAATAGAACAAAAATAATATATTGAAATCATGGATAATTATTTCATTTGTTTATTTGATAATTTCCCACTGCAGTTCAGCAAAACATCATGAACTTTTGTGAATCTTCCCTCCATTAAAGTCATATCTGGCCTCCTGGTGTGGCGTATGTTTGAGTTTGATAAACAAAACTGGCAGTAAATTATCTTATGACGGGCGGTAGCAATATGGACAGCAGGAAACATAAATTATTTAAACACGGAGAGAATTACATATGAACTATATCGTATTAACACCTGAATAATTCGAGGTGTAAACAATAATTTTGTCATTTAATCATTCAAGATTTATTAAAAATATCTTCATATAAATACTGTCACAATTTTTCAACATCTAGCCTGATATTTAGTTAGCAGTGGAGTTAATAAATCAATATGAGGTATGACACAAAGTTATTTATAGAGGTTAAAGACAGAAATGCAGATATTAAACCACAAGAGACACACAAGGAAAGATTAAGTGAAGTAATTAGTGGTAATAAGAAAATGTAGGCATTAATTAAAGGAAGAGAAACTATGAAAATGCATGAAATTGAGTAGCTAAGGGGAAAAGTTGCACAGAGAAAGATGAAATAAAGAAGTTTATAAAATTGCTACAGTTGAAACATTGGATCCAGTCAGCAAAAATAAAACTTATTTTAATTTAAACTTCACATCAACAATACAAACAAAATGTACAACACACTCAAAGCTTTTCTTAATCTTAAGACATTTACAAAAATCACACCTGAACATTGTAACACTTCCAAAACAACAAGCTGCAAAGTGAAATAAGTGCATAAAGCCCGAGGAGTTTCTGATTTGTAAATGCAGCATTTCACCAGTCCAGCTTCATGTCAGCTTTGCTCCAAACGTATTTCCCGCCTCTCTTCAGAAACATTTTCTCGTCGAAGCCGCTGAAGCTGATGGCGTCCTTCACGCCGACGTCCAGGACGGATCTGGACGGGTCCTTCCTTCCCTCCCGGCAGTCCAGGAAACGCATCTGGGGAAAAAAAAAAAAAACACAACGGAGGGGAAACTTTGAGTCTGACTTCATGGAGCGAACGAAAACAAAATCAAACAGAAGAACCCACGGTAAGACTAGACAACACTAGATATTTTAACCTGAACACATGCAGAGCTGCAAAGCTAACAGTGTTAGCAACAGAAAGTACTTACATATTCATCCAGGATCAGGTACGAGTTCCTCATCTGTTAAAGCAACAAACAGATTTTAACCTCACATTCTGGTGTGAAAAGAATCAAAACTGCAACAGAAAGTTACATATGTCTTAAAAACTGACTGCAATGCGAATATAACGGTTTTTATTTCTAAGCAGTTATGAGGCATGGTGGAAAAAAAGTGCAACACACTGCTAGGTAACAACAACTTATTGTTACCTAGCAACAACTTGTTGTTGCTAGGTAACCAAAGACTGAGTGAGTTAGTTGATTCCACCAACCTAGCTTAGCTGGCGGTGAGAAGTTTACAGACTCATTAAGCAAATTTATTTTCAAAATGTTTAACAGCACAGTTATATGGGAAATGGAAATGCAGCTAATGTCAGAGTTAAACACCTAAAAAAGAAGAACTAAATAGTTCTTATCATCACTTTTATTGTCATCACAGCAGTACGGCAAAATGTCATGCTCTACGAACTTCCTATGCGAGTGAAAATCAACTGTTGCAGTCAGAGTTTGCTTGTTAAGTGAGGTTTGTGAGCTAAAGCTAAAGCTAAAGCTCAGTGAACAGATGCGTAACGAGGTTCGGTCTCTTACCTTCTCATTGGACTCTGGAACGAGACAGGAAACGGCGCTGTGGCGGTCCAGGAAGTCCTGGAACTGCTGGTCAGTGATGACGAACCGCTCCGCCTCCCTCAGCGCCGCCTCTCCAGCGTTCTCTCCGTCGATCAGCAGACACTGGAACACCTGAGCAAAAACCAGGAACAAACAGCAACCCAATCAGTTTTCCTTCTGGCTGTGACACGTTTTAAAACACACGAACTGTTTTTACCTTCCAGCGGACCGGATTGAGCTGGTTGATCTGTTCGGTCATGTCTTCGTTAAAGTTAAAGGTGTTGATAACCGAGTTGATCTTGAACGCCACTTTGTATTGCTGACACCAGCTGCGGATCTTGAAGAGGTTCTCGATGTGACTCTTCTTGCCCTGAGTTCTGCCGATCACCTGGTTGGTTTCTTCATCAAAACTGTCACAGGAGATTGCCAGGATGTCCAAAAAGTCTCCTGCACGAAGCAAATAATGACAGTTCATTTACGGTGGCCCAGAAGGGTCAACAAATGCAAAAAAACAACAAAATGCATGTTATGCTAACACACAACAGACGTTACACTAGCAGTTGTGCTAGTATAACTACTTCTAGCATAACTTTGTCGTGTCTGTTCTTTCTTTGCTTATTTTGGACGTGTAAAACACAGTCGAGCAATATATTTTTACCTTCCACTAAACTTCCCATCAATAGCTGTGTTTCCATTACAAATGTTCTTATTTAATGTGTTCATTAAATAAGAAATGAAATTAAAATCAGTGTGAATAAGTTTGTTCAAACAATGTCATTAAAACACATGTAGCATCATCCTCCAACCACTTCCTGTCTTTTTCGTATTTTCCGTCAGTGGCAACATCCGGTTGTTAATCGCGTGATTAAAAAAATACTGGAATCAAAATTGGTATCAATTGGAATTTTGCGGGATAAACTCATTTCGAAAGGTCCAAAATAGCGACCTCGTCAAAACGTTTTATGGAAAAAAGAGAGATTTTAAGAAATTGGGTTTTTTTCAGTTAAGCCAACTTATTTTAGTCATACCAATTTGCGCAATTATATGGTCAATAGAACCGCATAATTGAGTTTTCATCACTGAAAATACTTAAATTATATCCATCTGTGCCATAAATATATGAGTTTCCATTTTTTAAACTACTTAAATAATTAAACTTTTCATTCTTGTCCTGATTTGCTGAGCTGAAGCTGGACCTCACCGTATTTCTGGAACCATTTTTCTTTAATCATGCTGCCGTTGCTGACGATGCTGACGCTGGGCAGCTGCAGCTCCACCTTGCAGTACTCAACCATCTTCCCCAGGAAGTCTCCCCGTTCATGCAGAAACGGCTCCCCTCCGGAGAAATTGATCTTTTCCATCCCTTTAAACCACAGATGGGACTTTCGCTTAGTTTTGATCAATAAGACAGAATTTTATGCTTTTTATCCGTAAGTATTACCTGCTTCCTTTAGAAGTGCGAGCCCCTTCTTCGCCTCCTCCAAAGGAAGGACGAAGGAAGTTTTTGCGGTGTGGAAACAAAACCCGCATTTATAGTTGCATTTGCGGGTAAAGTGATAGTTGACGCTGGTCGGGGTCGTCACATCCAAGCCTTTGCGTTCCTCCGACTGGCTGTTCGCGTCCGAAACCAGGGAGTTTGTGGCCCCGCAGGCTCCTTTGGACCAGGAGAAAACTCTGGAAAAGACGCCCGAAAAAATGCTGAGGATGGTGCTGAAGCAGAGCTCCAGCAGGGCGCGGGCAGAAACTCCAGGCATCTTGAGATCAGAAGTTGAAATCCGGCTGTTGAAGCTGCAGACTGCGTGAACCCGCAGGGCGGCTGTTTAAATAGAGGCTTGGCCCTGGAGGCGGTCAGCTGGTCAGCGGCCGCAAAGTTTCTGTTTACAAACATCGAAAACGAAACCAGATCACGAGCGGATGGTGGAAAAATGTGACTCTGCAGGTTTGGATTTCTGCAAGGAAATGATTAAAATGTTTTTCATAAAGTGCCTTAAGATGGCTCTTGATAACAATTAAGTAACAAGAAATGTAACTGAGATGTTGGCAAAAGTCGCTCTATAATAACCAGTGGCGCCGGTAGGGGGAGGGCGGGGGAGGGGCATAGGGGCACCCTGACCCAACCTGCTATAATATGTTTATGAATCCATTTTAGAGAGAAAAGTATGAAAATAGGTATTAATATTAATATGTTTTCTTTTTTAATGCCTGTCCCTGTTACTCACCTCGCCCTCAAATCACCATAATCACATATCGGAGTGAAAAATTAGGCGCGTTACAGTACTTTAAAATTATTGGCCATTAATTTTGCTTAACTTAAAAACATGTTTCATGAACAGAAAGACTCAAAAAAAAAAAAAAAAAAACACAAAAAAACAACCTTTTTACATGAGTTTTAAAAAGTTAGTATTATGTAAAATCAGCTTTTTAAAATCTATACATCATGGTATAATGTTATTCCTTCATCAAAAACAAACCTGGAGTGTTGTTTTGATTCTTTGAGAAATGCTTTAATCACCATGGTAACCACTCAGCTGGCTGAAACACCTGGGTGGATCTAGCGCCGCCTTCAAGGCAAAGCTCCTTCCCAGAGCTGAAGTTCCTAAGCTTCCACCTCACAGAGCAGCTCCTACGGACTAGCCAGCAGCAATTAGCAAACACCTGGTAGAACTGTGCATCTTATGAGCTTATTATGCGATCTATTTCTCAGTGGAACAATGGTAGAAACGTTGTTAAAGGCTTAACAAAGGAGCCATGTTGTAAAGACTTTCCGGAGGCGGAGTTTCAGAAAGAGCAGGAGCTTCTTAAAGAGACAAAGGCCCAATTTCAAGGCAGTAAATAATTTTTTTTATGTCATATTTGATATATGTGGCACTATTAGAGTATCGGTGCAGAAATAGCTGCAAACCAAAGTCTGCTTTGCTGCTTACAAAACAGACTTTGTAAACAGCTTTCAGCTTCTATGCACCACAAATCTGGAATAAACTTCCAGAAAATGGCAAAACAGGTGAAACGCTGAGATCCTTTAAATAAGGCTAAGGCCCCATCTGCTTGTAGTAACCTTTGATTAGTAGCAAATAGGACATTGATCATCATATTTGATGTGTATTGGTGATTTTTGATAAAATCTAATATTTATTGTTTGATTTCATAGTTGATTACTGAATTATGTTTTATGAAGTAAATAACTTTGGACTGCCTTGTTGCTGAACACAAATAAACCTGAACTTGAACTTTGTAGCAAACAACAATTCATCATGATGGTAAAGCTGGGCTTTTAAAACTCTGGGTAGGGTGCCAGTTTGCTACGTATCCAAACTCCTGCACAGAGAACACATTCGCCTGGTTTTCTTCCCTAAACCTAATTTTGATTTATTACATCTTCAGTAATGTTGCTTTTCTAGAGGGAACATCATCACTCTTCATGGTTTGGTTGCCTTGATTGTTTCTTTAAAGTTTTCAAAATTTCCAACATGAAATAAGTAAAATTTTGAATCTAGTTGAAAAAAGTGGTAAAAACTAGGATATAAATATATGAACAGACAGGAAAATGTTAAATTATTTGCAGTGTTTTTTACTGGAATGATCTCACGCACGTTTAGTCATGCATATAAATGTTTTATTACTTTGTATTTTTCAGTGTAAAGCACTTTGAACTGCCTTATTGCTGAAATGTGCTATAAATAAACTTGGCTGATTGATTTATGTCTGACTGATATGCAAACCTTTATGCTGACTTTAACTAATCAGTGTCGACGTGCAGAGCCAAAGGTCTAAAAACATTTTCAAACTTGAGTTTAACTTTTGGATTCACGGGAAACATTTCTCTGCTGCACCCTAGAGGCGTCGCCTGTAAGTTTCGTTTTCAGTCTCCGCTCGGTAACTTTCGTTTTCCTGCCCACAGCCGACACTAGAACCGGAACATGGCCCGGCACCTGAAGCTTCTCGTCCAGCGGTGGTCGTCCCGTGTTTTCTCCGTGGAAGTGGACGGAGCGCCGCGGTACTTCGGGATCAGAGAGCATCTCCGTGGGGAACCGGTCCCGCCTGATGTGTTCAGTGGGGTCCAGAAGCAGGACAGGTGTTACTCCCTGCTGGTCTGCAGCGGGGACCGGGTCACAGGAGACAGGTTTCACTGGGAGCTGAGAGACCGGCTGCAGAGGCAGCTGCCACCGGGCTCCGGGCTCCGGTCCATGTCCTCCTTCATCCCGGACCAGAAGGGCTCGCTGCTCAAAGGGTACTTCCTCCAAAGCCGGGCTGGGAATTCATCCCTGATTGAGGACATTTTAACCGATCTGGAGCAGAGAAACCCCGTGTTGGTGTGTTCATACTCCCAAAGTGAAGACGGCCAGCAGTGGACTCAGTGTCTCTGGTACCAGTCGGAGGAGAACCCGGTCAGGTTCTGCGTGGTGCCTTCAGAAACACCAAAACATCATCCATCAGTTCTCAACATGATCAACTCTGATGTTTTCTACAGCCTGGATGAGGCCTGCGCCGTGCTGAAACAGGTACCGTTCAAAAATACGAAGTTTAGTTGCAACATTTTGCACAATGGCGCACTCACGCGGCGGAGGATGGTACTGCAGGGTCTCCAGATCCTGAAGATTCAGTTCAGTGTTTAAGTCAAAAAATGCTTTTACGTTGACGTCTTTTATGAAAACAATGTAGGAAAGGGATGTAATTCATTGTAAAAAGGATGTCGCACATTTGCTGTATTACAAGAAAAGCTTTTATTTTCTTGATTTAACACATTTATTCTCAGTTATAAGAACAACATTTGGGTCACAATCTATTAAAATGATCTCAGCCAGCTGGTGGGAGAAAAAGTAGATCTCGGTCTCAAAATGTTTAGAAGAAAGTCTGTTTTTATTGATTTATTCATTTTATTTTGAAGGGTAGTAGCAACTGTGCTCAGAAGGTGCAAAGGTAAAAATGAGTTTTAGGGTTGTAAATGTTGCTGACCCATGTCCTAGTCAAAGTCCAGGCCTGAGTCCAATTGAGAATCTGTAGCAAGGCTTTGAATTTGACAGATTTCACAGCCGTTCTCCATCCAGTCTCACTGGCGTTGAGGTATTTTGTCTTTACATGTTCAAATACTCACTAAAGTCTCAGATTATTTACAATAAAAAACTTGATTTTTCGAGCGTTCGAAGAGGAGCAGATGCAGCAGGCATTTTGACTCCCTCCTGATCTGCAGTGAATTGATTCTTTCCCCCATTTTCTGCAGTGTGGTGACATCATCCCAGAGGCCCGGTCTGTACTGGGGATGCTTCCCAGCAGCCTGGATGCCAGAAGAAAACCAGACTTCCCAGTTATTGTCATAGAGGGCCTGGATGCCACAGGTTAATGCCATTACTTCATAAATAAACACAGGATCAGCCTGATGGGTGGCTGTTCTCTGCTAAAAACATTACCTGTCAGTGCGCCCTGCCTAATGGAATATCACGTATCATGACCTCAGAAAAGTTACATCACTGTGGAAATGGTTTATTGAATCGTCTGATGCTCTTAGAGACTCCACCGTGTCAGGTAGACTCTCTTTAGTGAAGAGAGAGTAACAAATGTTTTCACTTTCATTTTTTAGGAAAGACGACGCTGACAGAGTCTCTGCGTGACTCTCTGGGGGCCACGCTTCTGCGGTCGCCTCCCCAGTGCTTGTCCGCCTGGAGAGGGCGCTTCGATCGAGAACCGCCTCTCATCCGGAGGGCTTTCTATGCAGTGGGCAACTACATCACTGCTGAGCAGATAAACCAAGAGGCCAGCAAGTCTCCTGTTATCATCGACAGGCAAGATGTTGTACTGTCATGTTAGAGCAGAGATGAACTCTTAAAGGCCACCAGATTCACTCATCTTGTATGATTTTTGTTCTTCCATTTGGGTTTCTACTGCTTCTAAAATCGCTTTAAAAAACCATCAGCTATTATTGGCTATTAGTTCATGTTGTTTGGTGTTTGTTTCAAAAACAAACCGAATGTCACGTCACAAATCAGCAGGCACTGACCTTTCACCTAGTTACCCAGCCCGTTACCTAGCAACCCCAGCGGAACTCTGCCCGTTACCTAGCAACCCAAGTGGAGCTCCAGAACATTTGCCCAGCTGGTTTTAAGGCAGCATGTGTTGAATGATAAATTGTTTCAGAAGTTATTCTGACAAACAATAATGTTGTTGTTGTATATTACTTGAAAATAATGGTAATGGCATAATAATGCAACAACATATTCTCAAAGAGCAAATAAACATTTAACATTGTAACTGGAAGACATTTTCAAATTCCAAAATAATAAATAAAACAACAGAAACAACAAATAAAACAAATCATAAAGTTTCTGTAAATAATTTGCACCCAGGTTTTGGTAGAAAGAGAGAAAAAGGCTAAATTATGCAAGTGGAAATTATTGAACTCATTTTAATTAATCATTCGATTAGCTGATTTATTGCTTATTGCAACAGGCCTGTTGCAATAAGCAATAGGCCTTTTTCCAGCAGCCATTGTGCACTGCACAATGGCTGCTGGAAAAAACAAGTGTTTTAAGTCCCTCCAGGATGTTGTGATATTTTTTTGTGATTGTTGCGGCACTTTTTTCACAAAGTGTGATTTTTCTCTTTTGCCATAATGTGGCTTCACAAGAAAGTTGAAATTGCTGTAACTTCCTGAAACAACACATTGAAAAAAGAGAACACAGATCAACTTAAAAGATTTGAAAAAATATAACGAACATGTTTTGTACAGACCAGACACGTACCCTAAGCTGTTCAAGGAAGCACCTTTAATATTTCAGCCTTATTGTCAGATGGTACAGGAAGTCTTCACTCACCTTCAGTCAGCCATCTTTGATCTGTCCCCAGGTTCTGGCACAGCACAGCAGCGTACGCCATCGCCACCGCAGTAACCGGCCCAGTGAGTAACCTGCCACCCGAGGGCTCCGAGGTGTACCGTTGGCCCGGTGACCTCCTGCAGCCCAGCCTGGTGATCTTACTCACCCTGGACCCGGAGGAGAGGAAGAGGCGGCTGAGGAGCAGAGGGCTGATGAAGACCGACGAGGAGGAGGAGCTGGATCACAACAAACTTTTCAGACTCAGGTTAGACAAGAATGTTTGACTGAGATATGTTTGAGAATCGGATCAAAGGTCCAACTCCAGTTTGTTTACCTAGAAAGTCTGGTGTCTTCTTCAGAGGTTTTAGTGTCGTTTCCTTCGGTGGTTCTTGGTGCAGCGCCCCCACAGGCCAGGAGGGGAACAGGTTGGTTTGACTCAGCAGAGAGAAAGAACCACATCAGCTGACTGTCTACTGGACTATCAGATGAGGAAATACCCTTAGAGTGATTTTATTTTCACTTTTATTCACTATTCATTGATTAATAGATTTATTTAGCATAAATGCTGCCTCACACTTTCTTAATTAGTTCTTAATAGCAGATTACTTCACTTATAGCGAAACATTTTGCCTATGATATAAATGAAACAATCTGCCAGAAGCTCGTTATCTTGCTGAAAACTTACTTTTCAGTTAGTTTTATCTTATTTTAAATGTACTAACACAATAGAGGAAAAAATACTTGGTACGATTTTGTGTTTTTGCAGTGATATTAAGTCCATTAATAGTTTTTGATGCCAGATTGTCGCATTTGAACAAATGTTTTAGGTAGATGTCTGCGTTTGAAGTCTGATGGCTGCAAACTGCGCAGCTCTTTCCCAGTCAGGCCACCTCAGTCTTCGTCTTATCCATCAAACGCTTAACAATCAATTACCGTCCCGCGGGGGAAGCGGCTGATGAGAAAAAGCAGGTGATTAGTTGCCGAGCTGCTGTGCTCCATTAAGCCGGTCCAAACTCGCAGCCGCTGCCGGCCCAGTTAGTCGCTGCTCAGACAGGTCGATAGCTGCTTTCATTCATCTTCTGCGCTGACGTAATGGCCTGTCCACATGGGACGGCCAGATGTTGGGCCAGCAGAATTACAAAACAGACGGAGTTAGGAAGACGCTTTTTATTGGACTGAAGAGAAAAGCTGCACTCTCAGCCATCTGGGTTGTTTCTTTTCCTTGAAATTAAAAGCAGCAAAACCTTCCTGCTTATATCCTCACACTGCTCACTTGCTGGTCGATGTGTTTGTGTTTTGCTGCAGAGTAGAGGAAGCTTATCGGCGGATCGTCGGCCCAGCCTGCACCGCCCTGGATGCGAGTCCCTCTGCAGACCTGGTGCTCCAACAAGCGCTGCTTTTAATTAGGGCCAAATGCCACTTGTAAACAGTTCTCCCTGCCTCCACCTGCAGCTGGCGGCTGCAGTACCGGCCGCCGCCACTGGGTGGCAGTAAGGTGTCGCCGATGAGGCGGCGGGAGGGCAGGTGGCCAGATTGGAGTGTGGAAAAGAGATTCTGCTCACAATGAGTAAAGGTTGAGTGGCCAGGAGCCAGAACGGCATGCTGCAGAAAAAAATACATATTAATGGAGAACACAAACGATCTCTCACAGGAGTCTAAAAAATAAAAAGTCTGTTTCACTTCTAACAAGTTGTTGTCCAGCGATGAGAATCACTGGACAACGTGCAGCTATCTAACTTAATAGGTTAAATTATCTTAATTTTTCAAAAAGAAACTCTAAATTTGAACACATCTCATTAAAGTAAAAAATACTCACCGTTTATGTTGCTAACTTTGGCTAAAATAACTTTATTTAAAGCGGAGCTTTGCTGTAAATTTAAATATGCAACAAGTGTAAATAAAATGATTTTGTATATTTGTAAATGTGCACAGTCAGTGAAATATATAAAGTTAAAATATAATTTGTTTTGAAAGGAAATACAACTAAAGAGTCTCAGCTGGAGAAATAACATGTATTTAGAAAGATTATTATGTAATTTCATTAATTTTGTTCAAGGAATTTTAAATAAAGTAGATTAAAGTTTAACAGGTCAAACATATCTGAATGAATTCAACTTTATGTTCTGCTGATTTTCTACAAAGCAACAGTTTGAACAACCTGTGAATATGAATGAACTTTTTGTTTTGTTGTGTCACTACAATAATATATAAGTACTATAAGTGACAAGCAGTTCGACCTCATTTAGTATCAAGTTTTACCCAATGCTTTCACTGAAAAATTCACAAAGTAACTTCTACTCAAATTGGATAAAATTTTTCTCTAAAAAAGACATTTGGACCCACTTTAAATAAAGTAAATATATTGTACCAGCAGAGTTAAACTGTAAGAGTTAAATTTACTTTTTTTTGTGCAAATATTTAATTAACATGATGATAATTTATTCAGTAGTGATGCTAAGGTTGTAATACCATACACACAAACACATTTACCATAGATAAATACAATGGTAATCGCTATTTGTTAGCGTCTTCCTACTATTAGCTTGCATTGCTAACATTAATTAGCATAAATATCTTCTTAATTCACTGAAATGTTTCCTGCTTTGCTCCAAGTTGGGAAAATAAACAGGAATGTTTTCTGTTAAATGTAAAAATCAGATTTTTCACTAAACCTAACCTCAGAACCCCAATGCTGAAGTTCTAACCTCAGAAAAATGTGGCAGCCATTTTGATGGCTGCCACGTCAAAATGGCTGCCACATGTTTTAAAGGTAGCAGTAAAACGGCACCTTAGAGAACTTATTTCTCATTAAATCTTTACATGTTATATATGTTCATATATTATAATAGTACTAAATAAGACGGAGTAATAGTAAGAAAAAAAATATGCGGATAAATTTATAATATTACAAGAATAGAGTCATATGAGAATAAAGTTGCAGTTTTGCAAAAAAGAACGAATATGAGAAAAAGTTGATATATATTTTGACTTTATTCTCTTATTATTTCGACTTTGTTCTTGAAATATAAGCCTTTGTTTTTGTAATTTTATGACTTTATTCCTGTTTTTTAAAATATTTTTCTTTTCTTAGCGTGGCCCTGATACTCCATCGTACTTCAATGTTTGAATTTGTAAAACACAAAGACATGTATTGCTATTATCTAGACTTGCTACTTGCTAGTCTTGCTAATAGCTAAAAACAAACTATCAGCAAGACTAGCTAGCAGCACTTCCTGCTACTAGCTTAGCTAGTTAGCATATCCCAGTGGTTTTCTGAAATATGGTTAAAATTGGTTTTAATGTAATTCCCAAACTTACATTTTGACTTCAGAGGTAAAACGTTTTAAGCCGCTAATGGCAGCCCAGGTACCACCTGGTACCCTGATCTGTCGTATATAGTACATATTATTCCCCTACAGGATAGTTCATACCGTTTATACTTGATGTCTTCAGGAACAGAGGCACTAAATACACGCACTGGTATTTGCTAAGAGTATACTCTGTAAGTCATTTCTACAGCAGGAAGCGTATATTTGGCCTTTGTGATGGGAAGATTAATTGGGGGTTTTAGTAATTATGAGCTTGGCAAAGCTGCGGGCTGCAGAAGACAGAGTGACCCATCTCTTCTACTGTGATGCATCAGCGCCGCGCCAACAAATGCAGACCCCATTCATATGGCAATTAATGGAGCGCTGTACATCACTGTCACTGCTACGGTCCCGCACATGAGCGCGTCTTCTCGTACATCGAACCACCACATGAAGTAAGTTCATAAGGATCTCTCTATTTGCAGTTTACTGTATTCATAATGCTTTAGCCGCCTGGTGACTCAGCAGATGAGTCACAAACACAAAGAGTGAGCGAAGCCAGCAGGCCTCGAGTCAGAGGTCAGACATTACCCCAAAGTTGTGTTTGCTATGCGAGTTTCACGCCGACAAATCTTCATTTAGAAATTATAACTGAAGTTTAATTTCAGTTTTCCAGCTGACACCTAAAGGCTTTGGGTCAAAACATTTACAGCTGAAGAGCAGTTATCCCATGACATATAATTAAATATTTAGTTAGCAGGTAAAAATACTTAGCAACAAACTAAATATTTAGCTTGCTAACTATATATTTAGGTAGCTAAATATTTAGTTAGCATGTAAACATATTTAGTTTCAAATAAAATATTTTAGCAAGCTCAATATTTAGCTCCATACCAAATATTTAGTTAACAAGCTTCAAACTAAATATGTAGTGTGAAGCTAAATACTTAGCCCCAAACTAAACATTTAGCTTACCTTCAAAGTATTTAGTTAGTAAGCAACTATATAGCTCCAAAACTAAGTATTTAGCTTAAATATTGTGTTGGTAAACTAAAACAGTTGGCTTCAAACTCAATATTTGTTAGCAAGCTACATGTTTAGCTTCAAACTAAGTATTTAGCTTACTAGCTAAACTCTTAGTTAGCAAACTAAAATATTTAACTTCAAATTTAGTTTGAAGCCAAGTAGATCTTCAGTCAGATTTAGAAATTAAAACTGCAAATAAAAACTTTTGAGTTTTTAATAAATACTATTAGGCTTCAAACTAAATATTTAGCTAGCTAAATACAAATTATGGCTGTTAATTTTTACCTGTCACCCTATGAACCCCATATGCTAACTCACTCAGATTCACTAACCAATCAGAAGTGTGAACTCCAGAAGACTGAATAATAAGTTTTCTTTTTTTTACAAATTGTTTTTCAGTTGTATTTTTGCAGGATAAGTTACATTAAAAGTGTAAAAACCTTGGAATTGATCTAAAGTGGTGACTTTTTGATACGCTACAGTACCTTTGCATTTGAACAGCGTTTTATTTTGACAATTTAGCGACAATACCACAGAAGAAGAAATAAAGAGGAGGAGCTCCTGGTTTCAAAGGTGTTACAGTTCTGCAAGGAACAAGCCAAATAACCAAAAGAAAAATAAATTTAGTGTAATTACAACAAAAGTGGAATACATCCTGGTTACACCTGCGTAGGCAGTAAATCCAGCATACAGCAGCGAATCAGGCGAAAGAAAGCTCGCCCTGCATGACGCCACTTTGCACTACACTCCTCTACTTCAATATTTCATCTGTACAACAGAGTCGGAGCCGCGGTGAGGAGGAAAGCCCTCCATGAAATAATTAAAGATCCAGCGGGGATGCAGCCGCTGTCCCATCCTAACTAATAGATCAAGTGAAAGCTGTCCCTCAGATCATTAATAATGACTGTGGCATGGAGACCGAAGGCGTGGGGGGCGGGGGCGCAGCGGACGGGTTCAGGTTTGGAGGCAGGGCGCAGTGGAAGAACACGGTCTTTTTAACGGTGGGGGGTTCGTATCGCAGTCCGATTCCCTTGGTAAAAGCCTCACTTGGCTGCCACATGGAGCGGAGAGGAGTCATGCATATGATTTGGCACAGAGAGTCTGAAACCCTTCAGCTACGTCTGCATACGACCCTCGTCAAATAAACGGTGACAGGGCAGGTTAGCGGGGGCTAATAACGCTGCTTCCATCAGAGCCGGCTTTGGAGAGCCAGAGACGAGCTAACGAACGAGGAGCGGAGGACGGGAAGAGGAGGGGACGTAGTGGAAGTGATGGGGGTGGTGAAAGTGTGGAACTGTTGTCATCTGGAAACCCGGGTCCCTCCAGATTCCTCTGGCTGTCAGGTTTCCTCAGACTGTCCTCCATCTGCCGCCTCCCGTAACCACCGTCACATGTTGGTCTGTTCACATTCACAAATACCAGCATCAGCCGCAGAAAGGGAAGGTTATAAATAAAAAATACAGCTGGGGAAATATGCATTGGACCCATCAATGCTTTCTTTCCTCTGTAAATATGTTTCTAACGGGGTTCCTGACAAGAGATTCACACCAGATGTCAAAAACAACCCAAGTTTCACACAAAGAAAGCAGCACAAATAAGCCACATTATAAGGCAGGTGTGACAGAATAAACAGCTTTTATTGAAATTCAATCAGCATTTCATAAAAAAGCAGTTTTTGTTGGTAAATTATGATTGGACAGTTTCTATGGACGCGTTGCAGCGTGACGTCACGCTCACAGGATCCCGCCCCCATTTCCCTGCTGGAGGGCAAAAAGCTGCTAGCTGACGATGACTAGCATTTGTTTAGCTATTAATATAGCTCGCTAAATCTTAAATGTACACCTCATAGACATATATATATATATATATATATATATAAAGGGAAGCAGTGCTTTGCTGCTAATTGCCAACACTATGACAACTAAGTTGTTTCTTAATTAAAACTTAATTAAGAAACACAATAGTGAGGGAGAGGGAAGTAGTTCAGTTATGCTAGCTTGACTATGACAATTGTAGCGTGTAGATGTGAGGTGTAACTCTGTGTTTCGACCTAAACTCTGACAGATCATCAGTAGAGCAGGTGTTCAAATGAGCTAATCCACCGCCGCTGCGTTAGCTTAGCTAATAGCAACGATTACTTATTAATGATCACAAAATAAACAGCAAGCCTAAAAACATTAAACTGTAAACGACTTAATGCTCTGTTCTTGGTGTGGGAGTTGCTATAGCAACGAGCCACCGTGTAGCGTAGCCGCTACAAAGAGAGAGAAAAAAGTGGTTTTGAGTTGTTCTTCAATGATTTTTCTGTTATTTTCCCCTTTGCTGTGGCGCACTGCAAACATTATCTGCACCTCATGGTTCTACGTCGGCAGCGCAGCTACGAGTGGCATGTAAAAGAATCGTGTTTTTGCTCTCAGGCGTTTTGTTTACATGCGTGAAATTTCCGGATGTGAACAACAACATGCAGTCAGCAGGCGTCTGGACCCCCGGCTAACTGCAGGGGGTCCAGACGTTTGACACCATTTCACATTTTTTTATTCTTCATTTTCTTCCTCATAAGGTTTTTTTCTTTTCTCAGTCCAGTACCACATAAAAGCTCTCAGTTTACACTTGTTCTGGTGGGAACATAATCCAGTTCTGTCCTTGCATTGTAAGTGTAACCACATCCAACAGAAACGTATCTTCCCAGTATTTTAGTGGTTTGTCCAATCTTGAATAAGCTCCAATGCTTTTCTTTCTTCGCCAGTGGAGTCTTGAGCAGTGAATTTAAAAAAAATATCAACAAATATTATATTGCATGAAAATCTGTCAATGAAAAACATTCCAATTAGATTTTCTCTCATCTGATCTTAAATGAAAAACAATTTTCAGTTCTCCGTTAAGTTCCTGTTTTAGTTTCTCTTCTGTCAGAAATCCTGCAAAGTCGTGAAATTATTTTCTTCTTACTTTTAAGTTACGATGCCAACAGTGCTCATTGGGATGGTTTTGAAAAATGTTTATAACTAATGTTTTGCAACTATACGCTAGGAAAATGGTCTAATCTTTGCTTTCTCCTGGTGAAAGGCTGAAGTTTCTTGGCACAGATAGAGGGCAGGATTGTTTCTGTAAAATCTCTGGCAACTACAGCTGCCGGTATTTTACCGTAAATTAGGGACGTTTTTTTTTTTTTTTTTTTTTACAGTGTAATAAAGTGGCGTCTGCTTATCTTTTATCCACTTTTTGCTTAAAATCAATGTGTGAAAACTGGGCATACTGTGATCTCTGAGGCTAAAATGGCACATCACAGGTTGTCCATCCAGTCAGTCCATGAAGAGGAGAGAGCAGCGTTAAGGGCTCTCGTCTTGCTTCACTCTTCAGCACATGAAAGCTGCACACACACACACACACACACGGCAGCATCCCTGTGAACACAGCAGGTGGTGGCAGACACCCCGGCTCCGCTCTCTGTGAATGATGGGTGGTGGGATGGAAAAACACGAAGGCTGCAGGAGTCGAACAGATCGTTGGTGAAACGCTGCTCAAAAGTGAACAGCAAAAGCTCAAAATGAGGAAGAAAAAGCAGAAGAAAGGCAACGACGGGGGGAGAGAAAAGTTTAGAAAATACCCCATTAAAACGCAGATGTATAATTCAGGAGCTTTTTAAAGTTCCTGCTCAGCCGTTGTCACGGTGTCGGGGTGCAGAGACAGGATTCCTGTCGATAGGTGAAGGAATTACGCTCAGCATGCTGTGTGTTCGCAGCGCCATTATGCATTCAGGTTTGGCGTTTTTTTCCCATGTTTTCAGGGGTTGGATCCTGTATTGTCTGCCATGATTGCGTTGAAACCTCGCCGGGTTTGCCTGGCGGCTGTTAGGGAGGCTTCACCGAGAACGGTTAAATATTTAAACACTGCTGAGAGATCTCATTAAAAACGGAAGAAAGGGACCCTTCAGCACCCAAAAAAAACCCCAGAAATAACTTAGTGGAGTGTGACAAAACATTTATTGTGTATTTACTGAGCAGAAGTGGTGATAAATCAGCATATACCGTCAGAGGAGACGGCTGGCGGTGGTGTTGACGTGAGATTGAGATTCAGTTCTGTTTGACAGCAGCAGACAAACAGAAGAATACCGAAAACAAAAGAGGCTGACAGCTAGACCAGACTAATGCTGCCGTATCTCCTCCACGAAAACAAGACAACAGAGGAAACTTTGGATCTCTGGAGTCTCCGCGCCTTCCCTCCGACTCACAACAATTAATTCCTGCGCTGTTGTTCGGGGCTTCCCTATTTTTAGGCTGGCTGCCCTCTCTAATAAATTGATTTCCGGTGGCAAACTTGGAATCTTCCTTCTGTTTTTTTGTTGTTTTTCTCTCCTCCCTCTTCAAAATGCACGAATGCGGTCCTTCTCCCCCCCAGAGGAATAAATCAAAGGCAAGCCCCACGTAGCTGCGCGTCGCTTTCTGTCTAAACTTGAAAATGGTTTATTTTGGTTTCACTTCCATTAATGCTCAGGCATGTCTCGCACTTCATCAGGCACCAGCAGACAGTTGAGAGGCTGCGTGCCTGGCAGCTAAGTGGATGAGTGACTCTGAAAATACCGAAACCCACCGACTCGTCTTCCGTCTCAGGTCTCTGGTTCCGACTCCTCAGGGACTCGGAGGTCGGCTCCTGAAGCAGCCGGGCCCAAACCAGTAACCGCTTATGTTTACTTCAGTAACTTCATTGAAAAAACGCACTTTTAGGGGTATTTTTACTGCACTGTAAATTGTGTAATTTTATTATGAAGCATTTCTACTAATTTCTGGATTTTCTACCCACTGAATGAAAAACGTGTTTCAACCAGGAGTTCATCACATCTGCTGTTTGTTAAAGTCTCTGAAGTTTTTTATTAAAAGAAACTGATTTGGAAAAATGTTATTGCTATTTTTTGTTACTTATGCAAATTTTTGTAATTTCCGTCCTTAAACTACCAAAATTCCCACTTAACTTTATATTTTGGTCCTTCTGATGATTTTAAATATTAAGTCATTGGGGTCCAAAACTAGAAAACTTTAACCACTTGTGGGCCCAAAATTCACTAAATTAAAAAAGCAAAATTGATTTCATTGTGATTTTTTTTTATTTTTATTTTGACCTGCTCAAAAATAAACAACAGGTTTTATAAAGTCTATAAATCCTTAAAAATCCAAAACATAAAAAAGACAATTTCCACATTCTGGGGGTCATCAGTTGTCGAACTTTTACCGTTTTTGACTTGTGGTCATGGGGCCGATCAGAATCATTTCAAGGGCCAGAAATGGCCCCCGGGCCACAGTTTGGGCACCCTTCTATTAAACGATAGATAATTTGATAAATGACTCAGTACTTGTTACTCTGCTCACCTTTATTAGAGTCTCTGTGGAGAACCACAGGGCTCCGTCCTGGACTCCTCCTGTTTCATATCTATGACTAGAAATAAGTTTAGTAGATGACACACAGCGCTACATTATGATGTCACGGGTGACCTTTGAACCCATCAAACAACAAATCAATGCATAGGGGTGCCAATACTTTCCAACTGAACAGAAACAAACTGAAGTCATTATTTTTAGACATAAAGAGGAACAATCTAGAGTTATAGATCTAGAGTTATAGATCTAAAGTCAACACACAGTTTCAGTTTTTACAGCTGGAAACTAGAGAGCAGGGTGACCTCTGACCTGAACCTTCAGAGCCACATAAAGACGGTTACAAAGTCGGCCTTCTATCATTTGAAGAACATTTCCAGATTAAATCTATCTATCTATCTATCTATCTATCTATCTATCTATCTATCTATCTATCTATCTATCTATCTATCTATCTATCTA
>CAEGAE010063217.1:0-34891 GCA_903067095.1 Girardinus metallicus | reverse complement strand
ATGATGTGATTCAACACTCCAAGGAGCAGGTGCTGTCCACAGAGAGACAGATCAGAGCAGAGTTCAACAAGCTCCACCAGTTCCTGAGAGAGGAAGAGGAGTCCAGACTGGCAGCTCTGAGGGAGGAAGAGGAGCAGAAGAGGAAGACTATCAGCAGAGAGATGAAGAGGATTGAGGAGCAGATCTCCTCTCTGTCAGACAGCATCTCTGCTGTTGAAGAAGAGCTGCAGAAAGACAACCTGTCGTTCCTCAGGAGTTATGAAGCCACTCAGAGCAGAGCCAGAGGTCAGAGGTCACTGCCAGATCCACAGCTGGTCTCAGGGGCTCTGATAGATGTGGCCAAACACCTGGGCAACCTGTCCTTCAGAGTCTGGGAGAAGATGAAGGACAAGGTCCACTTCAGTCGCATCATTCTGGACCCAAACACTGCTAATGGATGGATCCATCTGTCTGATGATCTGACCAGTTTGAGACGTGGAGACACAGAGCAGCAGCTTCCTGATAACCCAGAGAGAAACACCAGGCACTGCAACGTTTTTGGTTCAGAGGGTTTCAGCTCAGGGAAACACAGCTGGGAGGTGGAGGTGGGAGATCATCCTCACTGGACTGTTGGTTTGGTTAAAGAGTCTGTTGACAGGAAGGGAGAGTTTAAGGATGCAGTAACATATGGAATCTGGTGTTTATCGCTTTTTGAAGGAAAATACAGTAACGGTGGTAAGATTCTAAGAGTGAAGAAGAGTCTCCAGAGGATCAGAGTCCAGCTGGACTATGACAGGGGGGACGTGTCCTTTTACGACTCTGAAGACATGAGTCTCATCTGCACTCACAGAGACACTTTCACTGAGAAACTCTTCCCGTACTTTAATGTTGGAAAAGCTGCTGATACCAAAATGAGTAACCTCAAAATTTGTCAGATTAAGATTTTGGTTGAAGTCTGAACTTGTATTTTTCAGTTCTCTGAAGTACTTTGCATTTTCAGTTCAATGTATTTATTTGCAGTCAGACCAACTTTCTATTTTAAATCCTTGATAAACATCCTTAATAATTTTAATGTTTGTTTCTTAAAATTAATTATAGAAATTGACCATTTAAGATCAGATTAAATGCATTTTAGGCACAATTTTGAAAAGTCTGCTACTTAAAAAAAACAGCATAAAAAGATTTGGTTATGAATGTTTTCACTTTAGTGGGGTTTTCTCCTGGAAATAGAAAATATGGGAAATTGTTAGGACATTATCAAGCTTGAATGTATAATTATAGCTCTTTATGGATGAGACAATAATTTAAAACTTGTGCACCTAATTCTTCTTTTCAAAGATCATTCATGATGTTTGTAATAAAATCATTTTATTCCCAAAACCAGTTCATCTAAACAATTAAAAGTCACCAGAATAGTGACCTTCATAAATTTTTAGCAGAACTGTATGTTTTCTGTTAGTCAAAGGCTGTTTGTGTTAAATAGAAAGAGAAAGGTGAAGGAATACTAAAAATGAGTCAGAGGTAAAGAGATAAGATGATAAACACCAATTTTATTACAGATCAATAAAAAAAATCTCCAGTAACTTAAATCACTGATGTGACCGAATAAAAAAAAAAAGACTCAAAGAAATAAGAAGCAGAAACTATTGATCCCTGAAATATCGTTATTTGTGAAAATATTATACTTCATCTGTTTTAAAACAGTTTTTAATAGTTACTGAATCATAAATACAGTTTAATATGAACCAAAATGATGAAGTGAGAAAACGAACAATAAAAAGAACCAGAAAGGAAACTGATGCTCTGATGAAACACATCAGAGCTTTACGCATCTTCAGCAGGAGCGCGAACTTGTATTCTGGCCTGTTACCATGGCAATGACCTCTGTGAAGGGTCAGAGGACCTTATGTCAGTCTTTAAATCCATTTGTTAGATCAGTGGTTCCCAAAGTGGGGGTCAGGGCCCCACTGTGTGTCATGATCCGGAGATCCCCTTCAGAAACTAAATAATACAGATAAAGGTAAATCATATTTCTGAAATAAAAAAGTAAAACTAAGGATTTACAAGTAGATGAAGGCAATTCATGGCTGTTGATACTGCTGGTAATGTCATTATATATTTGCTTAATTAAACTGGTTTCATCCTCAGTCTGGAGTTGGAGTCACGAGTCTTTTCCTGTTAGTTTGTGGGTCAGAAGCTGCAGGTTTAGGAATTAGAAACTTTCTCCTAAACAGATCCACCATCTAAATGTGTGAAACAGATAACAAACAGATAACAATATCTGCCAATATTACAAAAGACTGGATTCACAGTGGATAACATGAAAAGTCTGTGGTTAATTATTCACACAAATAAAAATATGCATACTTTGACAAAACCCTCAATATTTTGTCTTTCTGTCTCTGTTAATTTTAATGAGAACATGTCTGCTGATAAAGAAAAGACTGAGCTGAATATTAACAGTGTTACGACTGATATCGTAAATGTATGACCATGCAAGAGCCCGTACCTGATTGGCTCCCTGAAGACGGTGGAGACGTCCAATTGGATATAAAAGCTGCTGATGCTATTTCATGCCAACAACTGTTTCTGCTAAACCCCGCTGTAAAAGTTCTTGGACTTTGTCTGCTTAGTTTTCTCATGTTTTTTTTTTTTAAATCAGGGAGGAAAGTTTTGGTTAATATTCAAACAATATCCTTTTGTTTGTTGTTTTAGGCACGATATAGCTCACTCTGAAGCCATGCTCCACTTGTACATTCAAATATTTGTTTGTTTAATTTTTAAAAAGCTGCTGTTTCTTTAATTGCTTTTTTTTTTTTTTTTAAATGCAAATGACAAAAGAGGCTCTCTCTGTTAATGTCATGTGCATTCTCTTCAAAATTTTATTCCAAACACTATGAGGAATAACAAAGGTTATTTTGTTTTAAATTACATAGTATTAATTGAAAATGTCGATTCATATTATGTCTGTATCTTATTTTTGCCAATAAATGTGAAAAAAAAAAGGCTCTTCGAGTTCTTGATGCAGTATATTTTTTTCAAACACTTGCAACATGTTACAATCTTCTCTTTGGTCTGTGGTTAGTTTTGCATCGCAGATGTTCGTCCAATTTGATTTATACATTAATAAACTGCTACTGCTAAACATAAAATGGTCTGCGTTCTCTTTCATAAGTTTATTAAAACAGCTCTTGCTAAATTTTCTGAGTTTCTCTTGTCTTTTTTATTATTGTTGGATCCTAGATTGTTGTATAAATTTATTATGAAGAACTATGCAATTTTTATAAAGTTTTAATTAAGATTAATTTGCAGGAAAAAACTAAGCACTGAATCAATCAAACTTTGGAGCAATTTTTAGTATTTTATTGTTTGTCCTATGATGATTTAAAAATTTTATTACTATTCTTCACATTTAACCAGTTATATGTCTTACACCGTTTGCAAACCTGTAGCGGTTGTACATGCATGTATGTTTTTATGCATGTACACAAATTTATTTGTTTAGTTAAATAAAATGTTCTCCTTTTAGTTGCACACTTACTTGATGTAGTTCATTAGATTTTATCCAGTTTAGTTCATTAAAGTTTTTGGGCAAATTAATTGAAAGAGTTTTTGAGTTTTTGGCTCAGATCTACATCACCGACTCTGACCTTTTTGAAGTTTTCAATATTTCACCACATGATGGAGACTGAGATTTGCTTTTTTTTTCAGACATTATGTATTTACTGAGTTTTTTTACGTTGCGGTTTTTACAGTTGCATCGACAAGACATTTTCATCAACACTCAGCTGTAAAATAAATCAGGATATATGTTACTTACTTTATGATATGATAAAAATCCGTTTTTCTTTTTGAGTGTTTCAAACAACATGATATATATTGTGTTGCTTATTTATCCGTCCTTTCATCAAACACTTCATGCTTCTTGCTCATCATCTCTCAATGTTGCAATGTTTTCTTTGTGATTGTTGCAGCCTAAAATGAAAATCTAAAGCCTAACATTTCAATGCTTCAACATCTCTATCCTGGCTGAATCAACACTCATTTCCCTCAGTCTTTGGATGATTGTCAGATTGCCTTTGTGCTTAACATAGGATGAAATGGAAAAGATAAATTCCTAGTAAAACATTTCAGAAAAATAAGTGAGAATTTAGTAAATAATAAACTCTCTGAATCCGAATTATACTGAACAGGTTTAGGGCCACTGAAAAAAAAAGAACAAAATAAAAATTTTTTTGTCAGAATTCTGACTTTAATCTCTGAATTTTGATGTTTGATCCCAAAAGATTAAAGTCAGAATTTTGAAAGAAAAGTCCGAATATTTTTTTCAGTAGCTTCCATATGATTAAGGAATTAATTTGAACTTCTTTCTTCTTTCTTCTGAATTGAGCTGAGGAACAAGTTTCCAGTGAACTAAATCTAAATAAACATCTTGTCTGACTGGTAGCACAATTAAAAGGAAAAGCAGAACGAAAGTAGCTTTAATAGCTCTTCCTAAGCTGTGAAACATCATTGCCCTGTGTGAGATTTCTGGAGGAGTGGAAAGGTAAAGGATTGTTTTGTTGTTGAGAACCTTTCTTAAAGAAGAAAAAAAAATTGGCAGAAAATGGCAGAGAGAGCGCTTCTTGAAAGTTTCCTGAGGTGTCATGTGTGTTTGGAAACTTTCAGAGATCCCGTGTCTCTGACCTGCAACCACAGCTTCTGTTCAAGCTGCCTGCAGAAATCCTGGGAACAAACTGGAAACAAGAACTGTCCCATGTGTAGGAGAAGATCATCAAAAGAGACGCTTCCAGTGAGTGCTATACTGAAGAATCTGGCCGACTCCTTTGCAAGACTACAGCAAACTGAATCGGTTGATCAGGAAATACCAGAGAAATTAGAGGTTTGCTGCAAGCGTCCAGAAGATCCGTATATATCCTGTGGGAATGTGAAGATGGATAATTGTTCTGTCAGTGAAGCTTCTCTTGACGAGGGGACTGCAGTCAGTGAGCTGAAGGAGCAGCTGAAATCTGACTTAAAGTCTCTGCAGGACAAGAGGGACAAACACAAACAAGTGGAGAAAACATACGATGACGTGATTCAACACTCCAAGGAGCAGGTGCTGTCCACAGAGAGACGGATCAGAGCAGAGTTCAACAAGCTCCACCAGTTCCTGAGAGAGGAAGAGGAGTCCAGACTGGCAGCTCTGAGGGAGGAAGAGGAGCAGAAGAGGAAGACTATCAGCAGAGAGATGAAGAGGATTGAGGAGCAGATCTCCTCTCTGTCAGACAGCATCTCTGCTGTTGAAGAAGAGCTGCAGAAAGACAACGTGTCGTTCCTCAGGAGTTATGAAGCCACTCAAAGCAGAGCCAGAGGTCAGAGGTCACTGCCAGATCCACAGCTGGTCTCAGGGGCTCTGATAGATGTGGCCAAACACCTGGGCAACCTGTCCTTCAGAGTCTGGGAGAAGATGAAGGACAAGGTCCACTTCAGTCCCGTCGTTCTGGACCCAAACACTGCTCACCCCAAACTGCATCTGTCTGACGATCTGACCGGTGTGAGATGTGGAGACTTTTACCAGCATCTTCCTGAAAATCCAGAGAGAAACACTAACTACCCCACTGTTTTTGGTTCTGAGGGTTTCAGCTCAGGGAAACACATCTGGGATGTGGAGGTGGGAGATTATCCTGCCTGGAACATCGGTTTGGTTAAAGAGTCTGTTGACAGGAAGGCTTACTATGCTTCTTCACCCAAATATGGTGTGTGGAGTCTGTGGCATGGCAGTGGGAAGTACGCCAACAGCGAAGGTGAGGTTGTCGCACATAAGAAAGATCTCCAGAAGATCAGAGTCCAGCTGGATTACGACGGACAGGACGTCTCCTTCTACGACTCTGAAGACATGACTCTGATCTGCTCCTACACAGACACCTTCACTGAGAAACTCTTACCCTACTTCAGCATCGCACATTTTGGAAATTCTGAACCCACTTACATCAAAATCAGCAAATTGAGCACCGCTTGAGCAAAATAAAAGTTGTAGAAGGGAAAATGCAGGAAAGAGCAAAAAGAACAAGGAAAAACAGGCAAAGAGTTGGATTTATATGATTTGTCTGATGCACCCTGATTCATTTTAGTTATGCTAAATGTTGGATTTTATATGTGGAGTTTGTCACAGAATTAGTGTTTGGTTTTTCTTCTTATGGTAAATTTTTTCTCGTCCATGCTTAATTTTAATCAAACTGTTTCAAGCTTTCAATGAACTTAGTCCCGGAGGTGCCAAATGTAAAGATAAATAAATTATTTAGTTTATAAATTATTAGTTTACTTGTCAAATCAAATTTTATTTAATAAATACCTTGTCCGTTTTTTTCTATTATTATTTTACTTAAATCTCTGTTTAGACATCTATTTCAGGTTTTAATTGCTAAAAGACAACATGAAATAGCTCAAGTAGTTGCTTTTGCTAATCTGTGAGATCCCAGCATATGATTGGTTAACCGTGACAGGAAGTCCAGTGAAGACAAAATTATTTTGACTTGATCATTTCAAGCAGCAGCAGCTGATCTTAAAATGAACTGAAACCTTTTATTATTAATAAAATGAATGCATTTATTGATATATTCATGTAACTATGCATTAATAACTTATGTAAGAATTTCTTATCACTTTAAAACAAATATTGACACAAAGCAATGATTTAAACGCAACGTTTTGTTCAATTGTGGCACTTTTGGACCTCCGTACATTGGTTTTACATCTCTTCGTTACTTGTAAATTATTTTTAGAGTGCAGATTTCAGCTAGTAATCAGGTGGTAATGTGATTGTGATTCATTAAAAAAATTTTATTTGTGGAGGTACTGCAAAGCATTTAACATTACTTCAAATACAATGTAATAATTGTTTATTTTTTAAAAAATAAGATCTTAAAGCAAGTTTAAATTTGTTGCACAACATTTTAAAGAGGAATACATTTGCAAGAAGTAAAATCTGTGATTCTAACAAGTGAAATGAATAATTTCAGCTTTGGATGTTTTCTTTTTGAACTCTGTTATACCTTTTAGAGCAAAACTGAAGTATTTGTTTAAATTCTAATCAATTTGTTGTTTTGTGCTTTTTTTCTCCGTTTTTAATTTGGATTTTAAACATTTTAAGATTCTGTATTTTTATGTAGCCAAAAACACAATCAGGGGACGCAATAAAAATGAGTGTAAATTATACATACTGAATAATGTCTTTTTTTCTAATAATTAACAATTGGCATATTTCTTTCACTTATAACAAGAAATTTTTTCCTTGTCTTAAAAATCTGCCACTGGAACCAGTACGTTTTTATTCATATTAAGGAATTCTAGACTTGAAACCAGAACTTATGTCTTTCTGAAAAGCTACTTGTAAGTTAGTTTTATTTTATTTAAAGTGTACTGAGCTACGTTTACTGGAAACTAGAAAAAACTGGCAAGATTTTGTGTTCAGCTGGTGATTCTAAAGCACCATCAAGTCATGTCAAGTCAAAGTTTATTTATGAACCTCAGCTGAAAAAAGTGCTTCACAATACTTACAACTTTACAGACAGATATATAATAAATTTAGAAGTAAAACTAAGTTTTATTAAAAATATATTTGAATAAAATTGACAGTGCGATATCAATAAAATAATAATGTAAATAAAAACAAAGGCGTAGTTAATTTCAGTTCCAGCAATTTTCCACTAACTGAAATGAATTAAGTACTAATCTTTTATGTTTTTTTTTTAATTGGTGTTGAAGTTGTCTCAGTTTTTCTGCCAAATTACATAAAACAAAACAAGAAGATGAAAGAAATAGTCAACATACAACACGGATGAAACACTCCAGAACTGACACTGAATGGACTTTACAACTTCTGCTGAATGGTTCATTCCTTTACTGGCTCGTGTATTTTTTCCTGTAAATCTTGTTTTCTTTAGCTAAGCTGTCTAGTGAATGCTTCCCCAAGGTGCGGCTGGCTGCTTGTCTGATTACACATTCATCTTATGAGAGGCACTTTCGACCATGTGCCTGTCACGCTTTTCCTTTTGACTCCTTACTGTCAGTTTAGTTATGTGGACTGCAAAGAGTAAGTTAACAAAGTGGTTAATTTTGACAGGTCCAGCTTAATGAAATGTTTGACCACCTGAAAATCCTTTGAATATCATAGTCAAAGTTCAGAATGCGGCTGTTGCCACCCGAACAGGAAAACCTGAAGACAAACTCAGTGACTTTCAGTCTCTGCTTCACCTGAACCAAACATTAAATCACTTCAAACAGATATTAAGAGGTATTGACAGTAATGAAATTGTTAAATTTAATTTATTTACTTCTTCACTCTTTGTAAGTGGTAAAAAAAGAGGGATGTTAGTTTCTGCCTAAAAAGTCTGATAAATGTGCTACTTGCTAGAATAACTCTGAAATTTTTTGGATACATTTTTATAGTTTTTTTCTAGCAAAATTTAAACTTTTCAAACTCAGAATAATCGTTTTTGCTGTTGTTGTTGTTGTTGTTTTGGCAAAAATGTACTCTTCCTTTTTCTTCTGTCTACAATGGCTCTAATACGCTGTTGTGGTTTATGGAACCATTGTCATCAAACTATTCAATCTGACCAAAAATGAGTATAAAATCTTGGGAAACCGATCAGCAGATGGCAGCAGAGATCCTCCCACAGATTTTAGCGCCACGAAACCTTAATTTAAGTCAGGTGTTGTCCACAGTGAGGACCAGGGGCCATTTGTGGTCCATGTACTGATTTTGTACTGCCCCTGAATGATATAAATTTGCCACACATTTGGAAGTTTTTTTTGAAGTGGCTCATTTTCCAGACACCAAAAAACATAAATTTATTGCCAAAAAACAGCTGGATCAAGGCTTTTTTTTTTTTTTTTTTTTAAAGCATTTTGTGATGTTTTTAGAAGCAGTTGAGACCCAACTGGAAGCACAAAAATGTGCAAAATGTGAATTTTGCAGAATAGGTCCCCTTTAAGGTATTCAATATTACTACAACTACATCCCTAATGATAAATTTGTTTCTGCTTTCATAATGTTGATTATAGTTGCATCACAGATACCATTATTTACCATTAACTCTTCACTTCAGAGTATAAAAATGATTTGGCTTTACCAAGCCACCACTGGCACTTTCACAAGCTCAAGCTAGTTGAGAATCATTTGGTAGTTTTGATAGATCAAAAGATCCTTTTGGGTTTCCTGCTACTTGTTTGTTTGCTGTCAAATGGATTCAGGCAAACCTTCCTCACGTTTTATTGGTAAATACATACAACAAAGTTGGTATCTGACTCCTCAGATTCACATCATCGTGAATGTCCAGAAGGGTTTTCTTTTGATTTATGTGACATTAGACGAGTCTTTTCCTTCGGCTGAACACCTGCTAGACTTCTTCCTACATACAGTAAAGGTACTAAATATGTAACACAGAATGTAGAAAAACTTAGGAAATTATTTCTTGTGGTTTTAGTTTTTGAGTCTTAAAAACTTGGAAACAGTAAAAATATTTATAGAAATGTTAGTGTTTATAATCAATGTCATTTATCTATAGACTTAATTGGAAATTCTTGGAGATATGTTTTAGAAAATATACAGAAAATGCTCTGCTGTTTTGATTTTGATGATGCTATACATGTAAAAAAGTGATGGGGGGTAAACTTTGGTTTACTCTTCATTTTCTTGGCATTGACAGGAATTTAAATATTGTTTAGTCTTGCTTTGTTTTTTTATTTTATTTTTCATTTTGTTTTGTTTTTGCTGTTTTTTTCCAATATTGTGTTTTTTTTTTCTTTTTTAACTTATGTGGGTAATTGAGGAGTAAATAAATAGATAAATAGTTTGATTTGTATTAATGTTAAGTCATTTATTTTCTTTCATTTATGTTTTAAAGTCGTCATAGTACAATACTTAATTTTCACACTTTTGGTCATAGGATTAAATTACATTCTTATCTCCACCCACTGAAACCAGCTTACTGTTTAAGCGTAAGACAAAAATGTTGTTTATCAGGTTTATAGTGGCGAGTCAATGAAATGCTCTCTGGCTTCAACAACTACCAAACTACACACCTTTCTCATTCAAAGAGCCTCTTAGCAAATTTTATTTTTCTTCTTTTTCTCTGTTCTCATTCAATAAAACGGTTAAAGAAAATAGAAGCTTTAATGACAGGGAGAATAACACAGGAACAAAAGAGGCGGAAAATATTTATCTGTGTCACCAGAGCTTGTCTAACTGGTAAAACGTCTGAGTTGTCAGACAGAATGACGGGAATCATCCTTGCTGTTGAACAGAGCTGAAACGCCATCACATCATGGTGGATCGTTGTTGAAAAAGACACTGGAACTGAGTCAAAGCGGCGAAGGAACGTTTTATTGGTGAGTCCACACTCTGCTGCTTTGAGACAAAAGACAGGAAGAAAGATTTTTTTCTTGTTTGCTTCAAGATCCGTTGCCTTTAAAAACAAGAAGGTCATCCATAAGATGATCTAATAGTGAAGTGGGTGAATTTTACAATGAAGGAACTGACCGACTCTTTATCTGGAAGACAGAAAACTTCATCTGAGAGAAAAAAACAAGCTGAAATGGGGCTGTGCAGTAAACATCCAGAGGTTCCTCATTTATTCTGCGAAGACGAGCAGAGAGCTGTGTGTCCTGTCTGTGAGTTTTCTCTCCACCAGAATCACAAAGTGGTTCCTATGGAACAAGCGGTCGGTGGGCTGAAGAGGCAGCTGAAAACTGATTTAAAGTCTCTGCAGGACAAGAAGGAGACTTACAAACAAATGGAGAAAACATACGATGAAATGACCGGACACATCACAAAGCAGGTGTCGTCTACAGAGAGACAGATCAGAGCAGAGTTCGACAAGCTGCACCAGTTCCTGAAAGAGGAAGAGGAGTCCAGACTGGCAGCTCTGTGGGAGGAAGAGGAGCAGAAGAAGAAGACGATAAAAAGGAAAATAAAGAAGTTTGAGGAGCAGATCATCTCTTTGTCAGACAGCATCTCTGCTGGTAAAGAAGAGCTGCAGAAAGACAACATGTCATTCCTAAGGGGTTACGAAGCTGCACAGAGCAGAGTCAGAGGTCAGAGGTCACTGCCAGATCCACAGCTGGTCTCAGGGGCTCTGATAGATGTGGCCAAACACCTGGGCAACCTGTCCTTCAGAGTCTGGGAGAAGATGAAGGACAAGGTCCACTTCAGTCCCATTATTCTGGACCCAAACACTGCCAGTCGATGGCTCTCTCTGTCTGATGATCTGACTAGCGTGAGACGCTGCGAAACAAAGGAGAAACTTCCTGACAATCCAGAGAGAAACATTAACTACACCAATGTTTTCGGTTCTGAGGCCTTCGGCTCAGGGAATCACAGCTGGGAAGTGGAAGTTGGAGATCATCCTCGCTGGAATATCGGTTTGGTCAAAGAGTCTGTGGACAGGAAGGGAGAGACAGACGCTTTTCCCAAATATGGAATCTGGTGTTTAGTGCATGGTGATGGAAAATACACAGACGGTGAGGCTAACGTCGTCACGCTGAAGCAGAGTCTCAGGAAAATTAAAGTCCAGCTGAACTATGACAGAGGGGAAGTGTCCTTCTACGACTCTGAAGACATGAGTCACATCCACACCCACAGAGACACTTTCACTGAGAGACTCTTGCCTTATTTCTGTGTTGGAAAAACCGGAGACGTGGAACCCACAAGTATCAAAGTCTGTGAAACAAATATTAATTTTTAAGCATCACAGAAACAGAGTGTAATGTTTGAAATGTTTTTTGTTATTTTCTGAGAAGGGAACAAGACACTTTGACATCAGTTACAATGTTTAATATTATAGCATACACGTTCAGACTACGACGTCTCAATTTTACATAGAAAATGTGCAAAAAAAAAATAAAAAATCTAAAACCACATTTAATTTACCCAGGGGATCCACTCATTTATGTTTATGTTGTATGTGAACATCCCAATACGGAGACGGAAACATTGTTTTATTTCCTGTTTTTAATGCTGTCGTACTTAATAAACCTAAAATCACAAACTAATGGAAATAACTTGAAAAAAATAAACATTAATGTGGTCTTGAAAATGTTTGCTATATTTATAATTTACATTCATAAGATGGCAGCTGACACCTTGCCAACACGAACACTGTCTTGAAGTCTGTAAAATAATTGATAAAGGATTTATTTTGTAGCTTTTTATTTCCTACTAGGTTGATGCTTAGAGGACGTTGGACCTTTTTAGTTGTGGCTTCAATGTTACAGAACAATTTGCTATTAAATATTAGACACGCCTTTTCTCTTGCTGTTTTTAGGTTTATTTAAAAAAAGATAAATTCTTATTTTCAGTGGCTTTTGATACAATATGAGTTGTTTCTGTTTTTATTTTAAACAATCTGTGTTTAAATTCTGTTTTTGGTGTTTTCATTTTTACATTTTGTTATTATTTGTTTCTTGATTTCTTGATGTGTTTTAGTACTGTACAGCATGTTGGTTAATACGTTGTTTTTAAATGTAATTTATGAATAAAATGGATTTGGATTGGTCTATGAAGCGTCTTGATTTTATAAGCTCATTCTTCAGATTTTACTATTATGGCAAATCTAGTCACTGGTAGAACAACTATCCAGACAGATTAACAAGTCAGATAGCATATCGGTAAACATAGCATACCAGCATGATTGCAAGATTAAGAAAAACAGTTTAAATATTTTATTGTTTAGTGGAGAGGTTATGAGTAGGCAGTAACTTACCGACACAATAAGTACAGTTAAGTTTTTAAAAAGCTGTTGGGAATCAGAGACATTCCAAAAAAAACAACAAAAAAAAAACACTAAAAAAGTTGCAAAGAAATTGGCAGTGGACTCACCTCAGAAATGCTGAAGAAATTACAAATATTTCGTTCATGTCCTGGAACGAAATATGTGGACAAAGATGTCCACATGTGGACATCTTTGTCCACATGTGTAAGATGTCCATAAAGCTTTTCTCAGATGGAGCCTGATGAAAGTAAAATTAAACTTTGAGCCATAATTCAGCTGGAAAAGATTTTTGTTGAAGTAGATAAAAAAAAAAAAATCCAAATACCAATCTAATGAGTTTTGATGTAAAACCTTCTGCTGTTTGCTAGGAAGCTGAAGATGGAAAGATATTTCAACAAAAGAACGAAGAAAAGTTACGCAATGTCTTAGAAAAGTCGACAGGCGTTACCTGAAGAGGGCTGATGTTTTCACAATCTGATTGAGTCGGAAAACTCACTAAGTCGGCAAATTTTTCCAAGTGAAGAAGTGGGATGTTGATAGTCTTCATTAGTTTAATACTGAGCACACCAATTAAAAACAGTTGTTGCAGCTGCCAATCAACCTCGTGAATGCTTTGCTAAATGTGTTAATGACAGAGAAACAACTCACCACAGGAAAACTGTTTATCCACCAACATCAGTGACCTTGCTAACTAGCCACAGCATTTATGAAAGGTTCTGCTAGCTGCAGAGTAGCAGACAGTAAAGGGGGAGATGAGCAGCGCCACATGCAGAGTGATTGACAGCGCTAAGACCTTTCTCCTAGCTGTAATTAGTTGTTTTTAATTAGCACTGGTCAGTTTCCTCACTGACTATCTGACTCATACCATACTTAGACAAATATTCAAAATATATATGTAAATATATATTTATATATATACATATATATTATAAGAGTTAAATACTGCAGCTTTAATGTCCATGTTAAATGAATGTAAACTTCAGAAAGGTCGATATTGTTATGTTTTACAGTTTCTCAAGTATATTATTGAAGCTTCACAGTTTGCTACTTGACACAGCATTTAGCCTGATGGCTCACAAAGATGGGAACGTTCACAATGAAAGTAAAGCAGAACAGGTTTCTTTAAATGGCTCAAGGAAAAAAATGTTGTCTGTCCTGTTTATCGTGAGCTGAAACAAACTCTTTAAATGTAGAATGTTTGCAAAATTTGGCACAAACTTTAATATCCTAAACCTCTTAATGTCTTTATGTAAAAATTAACAGAAGGAATGTTAAAAATGTAAAAATACAATTTATCTGTGTGGTTTTCAGCTTTCACAGTACAAGGAAATTTAACGAACAAAGGAAAACAATTATACAACACAACTTGTTTGACTGGTGACACGTCGCTGTGAAGTAAAACCAATGCAACCGTTTCTCTCCACAGACAGACCCGATCCACCGCCAGAGGAGCATCATCGCTACACAACCTCAACATTTACAGGATATTACGCTGCAGACGAATTGGTGAGTCCTTTGTCCTGAAGACAACAGAAGATGGCTGAATCGGCTATTTTTCAAAGTTACTTGAGCTGCCCCGTTTGTGCCGGAACGCTGAAAGATCCTGTATCTCTGAGCTGCAGCCACAACTTCTGCGCCAGCTGTCTGCAGAGATTCTGGCAAGAATCTAGGAGCAAAAACTGCCCCGTTTGTAGAAGAAGATCCTCAAGAGAAAACCTCTCTGTGAACTACACTCTGAAGGAACTCGCCAACTCTTTTGCCGGAAGACAAGCGCCTGAACCATCCCCGTGGCTCCAACCAGAGCAGAAGCTAATAGTGGTGTGTAGCATTCATCCAGATGATCCAAAATACTTCTGTAAAGATGAGCAGAGAGCTGTGTGTCACATGTGTGAGTTCACTCTCCACCAAAACCACAAAGTGGTTCCGATAGACCAGGCGATCAACGAGCAGAAGATGCTGCTCAGATCTGATTTAAAGTCTCTGCAGGACAAGAGGAACTGGAACATGCAGGCGGAGAAAGCGTACAGCGAAATGGCAGAACATCTTAAAATCCAGGTGTTGACGACTGAGAGTCAGATCAGGGCAGAGTTCAGCAAGCTCCACCAGTTCCTGAAAGAGGAAGAGGAGTCCAGACTGGCAGCTCTGAGGGAGGAAGAGGAGCAGAAGGCAACGACTATCAACAGATTTCTCAGCAGGATTCAGGAGCAGATCTCTTTGCTGACAGACAGTATCTACGCGATTGAAGAGGATCTCCGCAAAACTGTCTTGCCATTCCTCAGCACCTATAAAGCCACTCAGAGCAAGGCCAGAGGTCAGAGGTCACTGCCAGATCCACAGGTGATTCCCGGAGTTCTGATAGATGTGGCCAAACACCTGGGCAACCTGTCCTTCAGAGTCTGGGAGAAGATGAAGGGGAAGGCCCTCTTCAGTCCCGTCATCCTGGATCCAAACACCGCTCACCCCAGCCTCTATCTGTCTGATGATCTGACCGGTGTTAAATGTGGAGAAACATGGCAGCAGCTTCCTGACAACCCAGAGAGAAACATCAAGTACGCCAACGTTTTCGGTTCTGAAGGCTACAGCTCAGGGAAACACAGCTGGGAGGTGATGGTGGGAGACCATCCTGACTGGATTATTGGTTTGGTTAAAGAGTCCTTCGACCGAAAGAGAGAGACATTTGCTTCAGCTAAATTTGGAGTTTTAGTTCTGGTGCATCGCGGTGGAAAATACTCCAACGGTGCGGGCAAGGCAGTGACAATCAGGAGGAACCTGCAGAGGATCAGAATCCATCTGGACTACGAAGGGGGAGAGGTGTCCTTCTACAACTATGAGGACAGGAGTCTCCTCTGCAGTCACAGAGACACTTTCACTGAGAAACTCTTCCCATACTTCTGCATCGGAAAGGCTGGCGAGGTTAAAACATCTCAAGTTAAAGTCTGTAAAATGTCTCCCTGAGTAATAAAACCAGAGTATGACAGGTATGCTTCATCAGAAAACAGAAAATATCTGTGAATACTACATGCAAACATGCAATACTACAAAAGATGTAAAAAATTAAACATAAAAATATAAAAATATTAAAATGTTAAAAATTAAATGGGTAAACGCTGGCAGACTTTTTAAAATGCTTTTCCAAATATCTAAAATTATTGAGCTTTTACTAATGACTATTATATAAAAAATTACTTTCACTTCTTAATATGAAACATTTATTTTGTTTTATGTATTAGTTTGTTGTGGTGGGTTGATGCTCTTCTTCATTTTAATATCATAATGAGATTTTCAAAGTGTTTGTGATGAAATTCTTTGCATTGCTTTGTTTAATATTTGTATAGATTATTTTTGCTGAAGAGGAATCAGGGATTCAACTGTTTTATTTTAATGTCAGACCTGCAAGCTTGATACTTTGCTGATATTAAATGGGATTAGATTATTGGGATTTGTATGTATCTCCTCTTTTATTTTTTTTTTATTAAAGGTTTGAAGTCTCCTTTATCTATGTAGGATAATGTTCTGTAAATTTGTTCACTGATAATAATATTATAGCTCCTAAACCAAGGAAATAAATCAAATTTTAATGTTTCTTATGGATTTACTCAAAGTTCAGTTAACAAGACATTTACCATAAAAGGCTGAAAAAATGAAACCAGATGGATGCAAGCTAGTAATTTTTCTATTTCAGTTTTCCTTTGGATCTCTAAAGATGAAAACTGAAGTAACTTTATACTCATATTTGCACCAATTCCACTGCTGAATTTGTTATTTCTTATTGAAAATGTACATAAAGAAAATAACTGCATTCCATTGATGCCTGCACCTGGACTTTATGTTAACATTAAACATTACAGAAACTAAAAGGAAGTAATTTGTCTTTACTGCTTGGTCTCCTTTTACGCTTTTTATGATTCTATTTCGATTAAATCTTAAATGATCCAGGTACTGAGTATTTGGGCAACATTAATGACCCCTGCAGGGGATTGTAGACGCTACTTTTTGAATCGTGGTGAATTGAGTAGCTGAGGTTTATAACTCAACCAAAGCACAAAATAAGCAGACAATTTTGTTTTGTTATTTAATTTGTTTTGCTATCAGGGTTTACAAGTCAAACAACCGGGGTAGTGCTTAAATCTTAAAAAGGAAAAATTAAATACAAAGCAGATGAAGATGTCATATCAAGTTTGAAATATTAGCAGATTGGGTTAAATGGTAAGATTATTGTGAACAAGAAAAAACAGCAGAATATATATATATATATATTTAATAGTTAAATATCAAATGGAAAGATAGATGATGTATTCACCTAAATTACTCCCTATTATTAAAAAAAACATCGACCTCCAGGGTGAACCCCGCCTCTCGCCCGAAACGTTCGCTTGGAAATAGGCACACCTCCCGACCCACTAGGGACAAGGGTGTACAGAAAATGGATGGATGGACGGTGTTCCACTTTCCACCAGATGGTGGCGATAATGCACCTGAAATCAAAACAAAGGAGAAGAAGAAGTCGTCAACCGGAAATGACATACTTTAAGCTGGTGCGAAAAAAGAAAACAACTACACGAGTTTTTCGCAGGTATGTGTTTAGTGTTCGAGTTACTTGTTACAAAAATAACAAGACTTAATTTTAGCAGCTTTTCTTCTAGCTACTTGGAATGTTTATCAGCTCAGAAATGTTCAGACCCGATCGTCCGGGTAGCATCTCATTAAAGCAGCTAGCTAACAGTCACCTGCGCGAGGCATGCGTGTGTTTATATCAACTTTGAATATTTAGGTGTTTGTTTCTTGCAAATAGCGAGTGATGATATCAGGTTTCCAAAAAAGAAAAAAAGAAAAAGAACGAGAGAAAAGTCTCGACGGAACCTGAAATTCAGAGAGAAATTTTATTTTCAAAAACAAAATGGAAACATTTAGCAAGGGAGATAACGTAGCTCCCATTTAGTAATGGTCTTTACGCGGTTAACCTTTCAGGTTAAGGAGGTAAGGGGCTAAATTCAAATGTCATTGGGCGAGAATCAATGTTATTAATGACATTGCAACACCATTAGTAATTACAATCATTAGATATTGATTACAGTTATCCCTAACAATTTAGTCACCATACTTGTGGTCATGCAGGATGGCAGCTGAAATGTGTCACAAATATTTCATCCAATCAATGTTGAATTTGCAAACACTGATGTTGTGCAGCGCTAATTTTTTGGGAACGTTTGCTTTCTAGTGTTGCTACATGCATGTTCATGATGAGGGATTGCTGCAAAGTCAGTGACACATTGCCAGTGATTGTTGCTATGTGCTTGTCCGGGAGGAGTGAACAGAAGTCACTGACCAGATGCAATCTGCTGGGGTTCTTTTTAACTTTTAAAACTAGTTTAAATAATAATTCAGAGTTGTTGTGTGCCATTAACTTGGAATCTGTGTGCTTGATTGTATTAAATTGACTTTTATTTTTGGAAGATGCCTTTATATTGGCAATATAAATAAACTGAATTAAATTGAATTTTTACAATTTACATGGAAACAAAAATACATTTAGCCGGAATCATTGTGGTTAAACAATATATTTAGGAACTAATATTAAGATAAAAAATGTTGGTAGTTTTTATAGAATAAATAATCAAATCAAATGATTTTTTTTGAATATAAATAGCTGAAAACAATAACTAATAGACTACTTACTTTTTTGATTTGATTAGAAGCAAAACTATAAATGTGGAGAAAGGCGAAGCCAGTGGAAGATCCCAATGTAGCAATGGGGACATAAACAACAGCTCCAGATGCTTTGATGGCAGCATAGATAATCTCTTGCCAGAGCCACAGCTCTTGATATTTAGCTTAAAATGATAATTAGAAGTTACCACATGTTTGAACTTTTCCTAAAATCAAATATGCAACCTCACAAAATGTGATTCAGTATTAAGATGTTGCCATGTCAGGAAAATTATCAGTCGGTGACTTGAGTCTGAGATGAACTCAAGTCACACTCAACTTGGATTTTTGCCCTCCAGTTACTCAAAAAGCTGGTTTGTGATCTGCAAACTGCAGCTGGTTTTACTGTGCAGGCATGTGGAGAATTTAAACGTATAACTGCTTTTCCTCTTGTGTATCTCATCGCTATAAAACAGGAGACTCCAACCAACTAACTGGATGGTCATGAAATACGATGGACAACTCTGCTGAAAATAAGAACCACATACAGTGTCCAACATGGTTGGATCAGAATGGCTGGTCCACCACTTCAGCTCAAGGACTTCCCATGAACCTTCACACTAACTCTCAGGCTCTCAATCTGGGTTCTACCTCAGTCCAAAGATCGTTGTTCAGCCACCTGGAGACGTCCAGTCAGAGCTGTATGAGCAATCTGAGCAGCTCGTCCTTCAGAAACAACAACCTGTTAAAGGCTGCCAACATGAACAGCATTTTTTCTTCCAACTCAATTTTTTCTAATCCCGCCATCACTACTGCATCTCATGGGATGACCTTTGAGTCGCAAACTCTTTACACACCTTCAGGGATGGAGACAACAAACCAGGCGAAAATAATCCCTTCACCGGCTCTTTCCCAGCAAAACCAGAGTCCGCTGCCTTGCAGAGTCCAGAATTTACCTCTTCAGACAACCAATTACAAAATGTTCCAATCTCAGTTGCCTGGCCTTGGGTTATCACACGGTTTTCAAACTCAAACCTTTGGTTTTTCATCATGTGGGCCGAATGTTAACATGCCTCAAGCAACATTTGGAGGACAAAATAATGGCAATAGATGCGCAAACATCTGTAATTCAGCCACTTCCATGGAGCAGCATCAGTGGGTACCTTCAAGTGAAACTGCTCATGTTGACAAACCGCCATTGCAGGAGAATAGTTGTCCGCCTTCGGTAAGGATATGATCATTATACTGTTTATCTCTCCAGAAGATGACAGGTTATTTAAAAAAAAAAAAAGAAAACTTGATTTTAAAGCATTGAGCACCACTGAGGATTTTTGTTTTGTGTTCTTTGCTTTCAGACTGAAGGCAACAAAAGACGTTCCTTAATTTTAAATCAGCGTGCACAGCTGCTCAAACAGCTGGAAAACCTTGATAAACTTGTAAGTATGCAAAGGTTAAAAGACAGTTATTGTTATTTTTTTTCTGTCCAGGTTTCAACAGTTTCAAGTAAAGATGATGGGTAGTTTTAACTTTGTATTGTTTTTCTTATTAAGCTGGAGTCACTGCCTTCAGATGACGAAGAGGAGCCTTCAATCAACGATGTTCAGGTAAGTTATGCTTTGTAACTATTATTTAAGAACAAGTAGCTCTACATTTATTGTAAACTGTTTACTGCTGGTTTCTTTGAAGGTTATAGATCAACTGTGAAGTCCAGTACTTAATCACAGAACATTTTTATCTGGTTTTGTTTGTTTTTAGTCTCCACCTGCAACAAATTGTTCCTCACCTTCACTCTATGATAAACAAAGTTTCTCTGACACGGTGCCAGCATCTCCAGTGTCACCAGCTGGATCTGAGGTTGGTACCGTTTTACTTTCAGGCTTTGTTCATGACCAAAGGCAGTTTCAAAAACCTTGTCTCTGGGGACACGTACAGAGAAAATGTCTAGTTAAGTGTTAACTTAACCATTGTGTCTCTGTTTTTCTTCAGATTGTAGGTGTTTGAGCCTGACATTAAATGACAAAATCTGCCAATGGAACTAGTATTTTTAATCAATATTAAGTAATTATTGACTGAAAACAAACTCCTGTATCTTGCTGAAAAGTTACTTGTAAGTTTGTTTTGCCTTATGTCAAGTATGCAGAGATATTTGCTTTAGAAATACTTGGTAAGATTTAGTGTTTTTGCAGTGTAATGATTTAAGTCGAAAATGGATGAATTGAGATGGAATACTCTGCGTTATTATCTATTTCTTAAATTAGCAATTAATTTTGCTCCATATTTCTATCCTGTTTCAGGAAATGGATCAAAGTTGCAGCGCGTCGGAAGGGGATTCTGACGCTGGGTCTGATTATGTGCCTCAAAGTGAAGTCAGTTTTTCAAATTCCCAGTCTGAGGACGATACCAACTATGAGGATTGTCTCAGTCCCAGCCGTCAGGAGGATGACACAGTAAAAAGGGAGGAAAATTCAGAAGATTCTTTGTCTGAGGATGAAAATACCACTTCTTCAACAAAGACATCTGAAGATAATGAGAAGAAGTATGAAAAGGTGGAGATAGAAATTTCCAAATCAAAGAACGGACACTCTACCACCAAGAGAAATTACTGTCTGTTTTGTGGAAGATCGGTGACCAAAATGTCGAAGCATCTTACAAATGTCCACAGCGACAGGATCGAGGTTGCCGTTGTATTTCAGTATCCTGCAAACTCAATGGAAAGGAGAAAGATATGGCAAAAACTAACAAACGATGGAAACTTCAAGCACAACAAAGATGTTTTAAAGGCAGGGGAGGGAAAACTTGTGGTACGAGGTAGACTTACAACTTCTCTCAAAGCAACAGACTTTGTTCACTGCATTTATTGTCATGGACTCTATGGAAAAAGACGCATCCACCTCCATATGAAAAGGTGCAGGGAAAATGTTAAGACAGAAGACGGCTCACAGGAGATACCAAAGCGAGTCGTATCACACTGTGCGCTTTTGACTAAAAATTGTGAAGGTATAAGTGAGGAGTTTAAGAACCTCATTGGCGCAATGGTGTATGACAACGTGTCTGAAACTGTCATGGAAAACCAAATTATTTTGCAGTATGGAGAGCAAATGTTTAAGAAATATATCAGTCATCCAAAACAGCATGAATACGCAAGACAAAACCTTCGACATGTCGCAAGACTTCTACTCGAGGCTCAAAAGTCGACCCCTATGAAGAGTTTTGAGGATTTCTTTAAGCCCTCTAACTTTAAACATGTGGTGTCTGCTGTGAAGGTGATGGGGCAATACGACCCTGAAAAAAAACGGTATAACATACCGTCGCTTGCCCTCAAACTTGGTTACCATCTTCAGAAAATCTGCAACATCGTACAGCACAATGCCAAGAGCCTTGGTGACACCAAAGTGGTAGAGTCATGCAAAATATTCCTCTCCATGTACAACAAAAAATGGGCTAAGTATGTGTCTTCATTGGCATTATCAAATATTAAAGACATGGAGAAGAAAAGAGCAAACGAAGTGCCGTCTGCTCAAGATGTGAAACGTCTTTATTACCACCTGGAAAAGGCTCATCACGCTGCAGAGAAGAAGCTTCGCGAGAACCTTTGTTCAGAAAACTTTGCGGCTCTGGCCAGGGTGGTTCTGGCTCGGACAATTCTTTTCAACAGGAGACTTCCCGGAGAGGTGGCGTCGATTTCACTGGCAGCTTTCGAGTCACGGATACGATCAGACGTCTGTGACGACATGGACGTGTCCGTCTCAAAGCTGGAAAGAAAACTGTGTGGTTTGTTCAGTAGAGTTACCATCAGAGGGAACTGTGGGAGAGTCGTCCCCATCATCCTCAAGCCTTCTTTTGAGTCATCTATAGAGTTTTTGGTCAGCGTTCGGGAAAAATGTGGGATTCTGAGGAACAACCCGTACGTGTTTCCCCGGCAGCACTCGCTGACTGCTCAGAAAGGGTCGTCTTGCATCCAGTTTTATGTTAAAGAATGTGGAGCAGAAAACCCCGCTGTCCTGGTGGTGATGAAAATCCGCAGGCATTTTGCACCGTTGCTTCAGCTCCTTAATCTGGATGACAAGGAGGTCAAGCAAGTTTTGGGCCCCAATAGTGACATCCAAGTTCTGCGGCAAATCAATGACACAATGTGTGATGACTCTGTCATGGAGTCTGAAGGTAATGTTTCACTTTTTCAGCTAATTTAATTCATTAAGTTAGCAGGTGAATCCAATGTTAGAATTAGAGCTCCAGCCATTGATTATTTTACTCATCAATTATTCTGATGATTAATTGGATTAAAAACAATTGGCACATTTTTATACAATATTAGAAATGCATTAAAAGTTGCGAAAAAAACATAAATAAAATGCAATAACAGTATTCCTTCAGTGAACACTTGAACTGTATCTGCTGTTAAAAAATATTTCTACAATCAACATTTGATCCTTTCTACTTGAAACATTTCTAGTATAATATCAAAGTAGCGTAAAGCTGATCTGTTGAATATATTTCGGATTAACCAATTAATAACTATACAGCAAAAGGTATTTAGAAGGAAATTTTATTTTTACAAAAAGTATCTAAAACTATGCAACTTATATTTTTGTATTTAAATTTTTTTTTTCTCTTAGGTGCAAAATGTATATAATCTGTGTACAGGTTTAGTTTAATTTTTACTATTCTTTTGGCAAATAGCCTTTTTTGAGTGTATGTGCTATGTAACGATTACTAAATCAGTTGACAGTGATTTCAATAATCTATTAATTGTGATTAATTGCTTCAGCCCTAGTTAGAATAAGAAGATATAACATAATTTCTGCATATGTGAAGGTTTTCAATAGTGAATCCTCATAAAAGAAACGTGTTTAAGAGTAATAAAGTCCAATCCATTGCAGCTGCAGCTCAGCAGATTTCTGATTATGAAGTGCTGGCTTATCTACAACAGATTTAAAAACTATAACCACTTTGTAACGTAAAAGAAAAAACATTTTGTTTAGTCGATTCCAAGCCTTTTTAAAAAAAAAAAAAAAGATATGTGCTGGTTTTAATCTTATAAATTTAAAAATAATTGACAAACGTGTCAAACAAATTTGGGACATACCACAGAAATTAGATTAAATTCCTTTAAAATATAATTATATACGTCCAGTTATCTTATTTAGGATGTATTAAACAGGAATATGTACAAATTTGCTTAGACTAGGAACTACTAAATCCTTAGATCTTCACTTTGGTTTGAATTTTGATGCTCAGTTAGTCTAACTGTAAAGAAACTATGAAATTTGACTTATTTAAAAAGTGGCATTTGGTTAAATGGAATAAAAACATTATACAATTTTATTAATTACTCTGATTTAAAAACCTCACCAAGTAACTTAATTATGAATAGGTAATTCATTTAGAGTTGTGCTTAGATATAAAAATAACTGTGACGTCAGTTATAAAGCTGGGAATATGTTTTTGGTCTTGAAAGAAATGTCTTGTTGTTTTTCTCTCACTGTTTTCAGGAACACTGCAGTTTTACCAACAGCGCAGAGGAGCGACTGGCTGCAGTATGCCCGATGCATTAAAAAACTCGAAGACTGAAGGTACTTATTTGTAGTAATTGCAATGATTTCCTACACTGTTATTTAGCTTCATAAAAATCTTCAAAAGTTCAAAACACTTGCAGTAAGAAAAAAACAAAAGTCACAGCAGAACAGGAAGAAACTCAGAAAATAAAATCTAGGCTTTTTCTTTTTTTAAATGCAATTAAATCTACTTTTGGTAAGATCCTCATCTCGTATATTTTCAACTGAGAATCAGTAATGCATTTTTGCATAATACAGTTGTGCCAGTGAAGTTATTATTCTCAAAATAACTAAAGAATGCTTTAACAGCCAGGAACATTTCAGCCAGGTTTTAGATGTAGATTATGTGTCTGCTGTAAATTTGGAAACTCCTGATTGGGCTCCAACAAAATCTATTTTCATATGAATGCAAGGACTCACGTCTTTATATATTTTTCCCTTTCTCAGGATTGCACAACCAGGCCAAACTTTCATGGAACGAAGCAGAAGTTCAGGCCGTGGAAAAACACTTGATGAGTTTCATCGAGAAGCACAAAATACCTCAAAAAGACGACTGCGTTCAGTGCCTCGAGGCCGAGCCGCGTGCGCTGATGAATCGTTCGTGGAAAGGTGTAAAGGACTACGTGAGAAACCGGATCACAACTCTGCAAAGACAAACCGGATATTCTAAAGAACCATCAAAGAGCAGAACCGCTAAAAAGAAGCATAAGCCACTGCAGAGTTCTGGTAACATCTGTATTATGTTGATAAAAGCTATCTTCTGTTGAGCAACATGCGGTGACTAAAGCCAAATATGGTGCACTTTGCAGCGACATCACAGGCTCCAAATGGAGAACAGGAAGCCAGAGAAAAGCCCAGTGCTGGTCCCAGTTCAGCATCTAGTCACTCAAAGTCCCAGAAAGGGAAAGGTAACTATGGTAACCGTCACACTGCAGGTCTTGATGCTCAATTCAGTTCTTTTGCTGAAAGTCAGATTTTTTTGTTGTTGCGTTTGTTTTTTTTCTGCATAGTCATTCATAATACTACAACAACGGAGTATTAGGGTCACGCAAAAAAAAAAAAGTACGAGATTAAAGTCATAATATCACAAGAATAAAGTCATTGTACGTTGTACTTCAAAATGTCTGAACATAAATGTCTGTTCAGACGTTTTGAAGTGTATCTGATTCATATCTGATTTAGTATCTCATATGGAAGAAGCACAAATGTTATTTTTTTGGGTGGATGAAAACATCAGAAGTTCACACTTCTGTGAAAAAGTTTGATATGTCGGTTGCATATGGGCAACAAAAGCAGATTGTGAACGTAGCGCATGTTGATAATTGTCTCAGTAATCCTTTAGTTTTTCATTTCAATTTCCATTTTATTTGACATATAAGTTAATTAAACAGTAGAAGATAAAAAAAAAATCAAGTAAATTATTAGAGTTTTCAATTTTTTTCTCACCAGGCTCAAACTTGCTCCACAAACCAAAGCCCAAATGGAACGAAGCTGAGGTTTGTGCCGTAGAAAAACATCTGATGCGTTTTATTGAAGAGCACAAGCTTCCCCAGAAGGACGACTGCACCCGGTGCCTGGAAGCCGAGCCACGCGCGCTGAAGAACCGCTCCTGGAGAGGTATAAAAGATTACGTCAGGAACAGGATCACAGCTTTGCAGAGACAGAGCGGATCTTCTAAAGCGCCGTCAAAAACCAAGAGCCAGCCCAGGAAGGGGACATCGCAGAGCTCTGGGAACAACTTAACGGGTAATTTCCAACTTAAAAAAAACCCAAATGTAGTACTCTTGAGCAAACTGCTCATTCTTGGAAATATTAAGAACTTTATTTAAATTTTTTATTTTTTTACCAGGGAGATTACAACCTCCAAGTGGAGAACAACCTGCACCAGAGCATCAGAATGCATTCTCCAGTTGCAGCTTTGGTTCATCAAATCTTTTCCTACCACAAACTTACGCAGCAACAACAAGCTGCAGCCTGAATGCTCCTGCTAAGACCGGCAGAACAAAAGAAAAAGGTATTTATACAAAAGCCAATGAATTATATCCCATCTTATCCAGATAGTCTGTCTGTAGCACCATGGCAAAGAGGATAATCTCCTTTTCAGCGTTTTGATGTTGGCTGTGAACTACAGCAAATCGTGATTGATGTTAACAAAAGGTGTACATAAGCGCATCATAAATGCTGGACTTCATTTCCTGACTTTTAGCTTTATGTTACAAGCGGTTTTCAAATAGAATAACAAAGAATCACAAGTGTTTCTCTCAACTCATCTCACCATTGTATGATTAATCAATGCCATTTCTCTCCTTTTATTCAAATGAGAGCAATCTTAGCAATCATAAAAGCTATTAAAAAGTCAAAAATTTTCCTCAGATCACAAACAAGGTTTTAAAAACACAATTAACTTTAAGATGATTAAAGCTCTAATTTAAAAGACTGATTCTGTACTCTTCTTAATAACAGCAGTTATTTTAGAGCTTATTTCTTTTCGTTTTGTTTTATTCAGCCTCTCCAGGTCTGCAAAAGAAATCCAAACATACGTGGAACGAAGCAGAGGTCCAAGCCGTAGAAAAACACCTGATGAACTTCATCACGAAGCAAAAGCTTCCTCAGAAAGACGACTGCGTTCGGTGCCTCGACGCCGAGCCTCACGCTCTAAGGAACCGCTCTTGGAAAGGCGTGAAGGATTACGTTAGGAACAGAATCACTACTCTGCAGCGACAGAGTGGCTCTTTAGGGACTGCTCCAAAAACCAAAAGGTCCAGGCAGGACCAGCCTCTGCAGAGTTCTAGAAAGTACCATCAGTTGTAGGTGTTCTTTTTTTGTTCAAAAAGATGCTTTGTAAAAAAAATTGTTCCATTCACATCAATTTACATAAGTACCTTTGTTGACGTTTGTATCTTGATTATCTAATTCACATCAACTTGTTTATTAACTTACTCTGTTAGGTTGATTGGGGGAAAAAACTGATAACTGTTTCAGTTAAGGGTTTCATTAGTCTCAGTTATGTTGCTGTAAATGTTGCAAGACTAGAGTTGGAGACCCCTGGATTAACTTTTAGATTGCTGTATATATATTTTTTTTATCATTCTATGAAAATACATTTGTTTTATTTCCTTAAAAAGGAGATAAATTATGCACTTTTGTTCTGTTTGCATAATTTCAATTTCAAAGATGAAAGTTTTATGCTTTTCATATACAGGTTGTCCTGTTTGACGGTGCATCACAGTGGGTTGTTTTTTGTTTGAATTCTACTAACAAAACCCAGATTTAATAATATTGTAAACGTTTCTAGACTAAAAAAAAAAAAGTCACATTTACTCCACAATTGAACTGAAAGGTCTTGTTTTGAACCCTGTAACCCAAGTACAAGTTTTGAAGAGGAAATTAACTTTTGTACAATGGCATTTTTTATAATAAACAAACAAATCAGTTTTCACCATTGTATAATTGATGTTTTTTTATTATTATTATCATAGAATAATGCATGTATCATAAACCTTTCCACCCTTCTTCCATCATGCTCAGCCCACAGAAGTTTATTTTTATGTATGGTTTGTTTTTATGGTATAAATCAGCCATGTAAGAAAGTTTGGTTTGTAACTGATAAAGCATTTCTGTGTTGACTTGGCTGTATATTTAGGAAAAATACCACATTAAAAGGCCCAGTTGTGAGCTGTTATCAGTTACTTTTAGAAAAAAATCTATTCATTTAAAATTTCGTGGGATTTAAAGACTCCACAAAGAGAATCTTTGAATCATATAGGGTACATTTTTTGTTTGCTTTTTTAACTCAAGGTCATCCTGTAATGGCCCTTACGCAAAGTAAATATAAGGAATATATACCTTAAAAAAGAGCTAAATGTAGCATTGAATAATTTATTTTTTTCTCTTAAAAATTAGTGTATCAAGAAGTGTAAACATGGTTTCTTCCGAAATTTTCTTAAAATGTATTCCATTACCTCATCTAGTCAGCTGCATTTACTTTACATTTTTTTACGTATGGAATCATTTATTTTGAAAGGGCAACCGGAAGCGCGCTGTGTTGATTCTTATTCTCCGTGATGCTGACGTTGCGGTTTCTAGGTTAGGCTGGGTAGTGTCTTTGTCCAAAACGATGAGATTGTTTTCGTCTTGATTAGATTTATATTTTCATACAATATAAGGCCAGGTGTTTAAGATCCGTTGGAGCTGAGGTGGAAATGAAGACGCCGACATTCGTAACGTTGACGAGCACCGAGGCAGACGGGCTCTCCTGTTTCCGTTGATGTCAAAGGGTACTGACTCCTCTGTCTGTTCACACATCCTACATATTTCTAGCTGAAGATTTTTATTTTATTTTTTTATGCTAATTTGGAGCTAATGTGTGTGTGTAGAGCCTCTGTTTCAGGACCTCATTTACGACAGAAACCTCTCTGTCATTGGAGAGTCTCTGTTAGCTAGCTAGCATAACTAAGAAGCAGTAAGAAAACCAGGCAAATGATCCCACTTTAGTTTTATTTTTACAGTGATAGCATAGCTTAAGATGTGGCCAAAGTTGTCACTATATATCATAGTTATTTTTGCATTTTAAATGTTTACCTAGGTTGGTAGACATGGGGGTATAATATCAAAAATGCCTATAAACACTATATTGCAACAAGTATTGGCCTACTTGCCTTTACATACACATTGATATTTTATTCTATGCAGATACTGCTTTGTTTATTTTGGCAAGGCTTTTTCTAAAGATTAAGAAGTGCATTTATGACCATTTTTACTATAAAGAATTTGCGAGGTCAGACACTAATGTTGGGTCACAGTCTCTTCTTTAACTAATCCCAAATATTCTCTGTTAGGTTGAAGTCAGGGCTCTAATCTCCAAAGAGTTTCCTTAGCATTACATGTTTCTTTCATTTAAACTAATGGGGAAAAGAACCAAAAACCATAGTATTAACTCTGCTGAACTTTACATGTTGCCAGAAGCAGTCAGACAAATTAATTTGATCACGAAGATCAAATATTTACACGAAGGGTGTGTGAGGGACTTTTTAAAACATAAAATTAATTATGTTTTACTTTGTCTCCACTATGTAGACTACTATCACAACACAATGCATTATTAATAACAGTAATAAATAACGTCATAAAAAAGCGAATTGAAACTTGTACTCTTTGGTTCATTTGTATTGATTTATCTACAAAGTGTGGTGCTAGGAAAGTTTGAAAACTTACCTTGAAAATACTTGAAAAGTGCTTGAATTTTACTGTGGAAAAATTGTGCAAACCCTGAAAAAAACTGAAATAAAACAGAAAAATCTAGTCAAAAAGAAGAAACCCTAAATTTGTACGCCCATCAACTGATACAGAAAAAAAGCTGAATATATTTTAAATATTAAATATTCTCTTTCATGCTTTGTTGTCTCATCAGGTCCTGCCTCCAATGAGAAAAATTCTGATTTCTAATTTTTATGGGGGATGATGGACATCCCGTCCCCTAATCAGAGCCACCCTCCCTGTCCGCTGTGGGCGGTCCAGAACGGCTGGTCCTCTGATGCGCCTGCAGCACCTCTCTGCAATCCTCTCCCCGACCTCCAGCAACTCAGCCTGGGCTGTGAACCCAACCAAAACCTGAGCTACAACCACCTGCAGGCATCTGGCGTTTACTCTAAGAGTGATGTTGCAGCTTTTTCTACCAGGAGCAGCTCTCATCCCAGCATGCAGTATGTTTGTAAAGCTGATCAGAGCATTCCTGATGTTTTATCCCCTACTATCCAAGAAAGGAACATAGCACCATGTTCTCTTCCATATAATGAAGCGACGCAGCCAATGCAACATTATTCCACTCCTAACCCTTACCATGCAGTAGATCCCTCATCATATTCTCAACATACATATCGAAGTCTTCTGAATCAGCCACCAGCTCAAAATCCTCTTCCTGTTAGCTCTTCGTGTGTTGAGCCTCAGTTAAACCATAATCTTGCATCCGACGGGGGAAACTCGGGATCTTTTGTTGGATTTAATGAAATGCTGACCTCACCCAGCGCTCCCATCCAGCAGCAGCCTCTGTGGAGCGTCGCAGCGCTCTCTAAAGGTGAGCTCTGTGTGGGTTTGATTATAAATGACATCGAAGGAATCGGAATAAAACGTCCAAAATTAATAAAAATTAAAATGACTTCTCCAACCGAAGTTTTTATTTGTATTTTTTCAGGGAGCATAAATGACTTTGTGCCCACTGCATCTCCACTGGATCATAATTTGACACCACAGGTTGGTGGATGAACATTAAACGGTATAAATAGTAGTTTACATACAAAACAAAATGGAACCCTGGGTTTTTCTAACATATTTGGACATATTGATATTTAATGTGAATTACTGCAATACTGAAAGATTTAAGTCATATAAGTAAACAAAAGATGAAAAAAATGCTATTGAGATTTTTTGTATAATGAAATAAAACTTCAGATGGAATGCGATTAAAATATTTAATTGAGTTATGCAAGGTCCGCAAATAGATTTAATTAAAAACCATCTATCACTTCAAAAAACATTTTTGTTGCTAAGTTATTGATTAAATATATTTATGAGCTCAACTCAAAGATATAAAGGCTTTATACTCCTCAAACTTGAAATTTGCTCGACTGCCAGAAGTTTTTTTTTTTGTTGTATGTGAATTGATTGAATGTTAGGGTGGAAGATAAAAATCAATGTAAGTTCATTTCTCTTCTCTGCAGTCTCCCAACTCTGAGTCCCGTTATGGCCTGAATCCTGAACTGTTACCAAGTGCTGTAAGTTTGTTTATGCACTTTCAGTTCTTTAATTTCTCTCCTGACATTATGTTTTCCATGACATATTTTAGTTTTAAATGTGTTCACATTCAGCTTCTCATCTTTTCAAAAGTATTTGCCTAACTGTATGCATCGTAACGTATTTGCAATAACAGCTGGTTGATCATGAGTAATTAATTGTATATCTTTACCTTTGAATATAATGAAATGTTTAAAGGGAAGCTGACAGACCTCTCTGTCTCTGTGAAGGTAAAGGTGATGGCAGAGGACAGAGCGGAGTGGGACGGAAAAGTTTTCATCTCGGAGCATTTTTCTCGCCTGCCTCCTCTGGCGACCACTTCCTGTGTCATAGAGGACAGAGGTGAACAGTTTCTGTGTCAGAAGTTCTCCGTCATGGATTTAATTCAGTAATGTAACTGTAGACACATGAAACTTTGCATCAGTAATTTTATCTGATTGCTGCAGGTAACGTAAGCCCCTTGGCCATCCGCTCTGTTACTTACTGTGTCCCCTGTGACGGTCAGACGGCGCTGCTCAGCCGACTGCCACTAGGGGCGCTGGTTACTCCCTTCTTCAATCAAAATGAATGCCTGGTCAGTTTTTATACGTATTAATGTGAGATAAATAATCATTTTTGTTGTTAAAGCATTTTACAGTTGAAGACACGTGTGTGTTGCCACAGTTGGGTCGATTTTTTAAAAAATATTTTTTTTCCACCAGAAGCCGATCCCTCTATGCAAACATGCAGATTGTGTCGTGGGCTGTCGGTGTGGCGCCTCCATGTGCCCAGCGATGGGCTGGCAGGACTGTGGGCAGAGGTTTTACTGCCCCTTCTGTGGGAAACTCAATGAAGGTAGAATTTAAAATCAGTTTGTTTTAGAGATAAAAATAGAAACATCTGACACTTTGTCCAGTACTTAAAAAAAGGGTGCCTGAAATCCTTGAAAACGCTTCAATATCAAATATATTATCAAACATAGGAGAAAATAGCAAAAATAAAATTTCCAATCATATTGTTTGTTTTGTGTGTTTTTTCTTTTATTTGCCGTCGATAACTTCAATTTGTCATTGCAACAATAAATCAAAATTCTCATAGTAATTTTTTTTTTTTTTACGATAATCGATAAAGAATAAATGGTACAATAAACGCCCATGCTTATATTAAAGTAATTCAGTTTGTTTTAATGTATCTAAATGGTTATTTGTTTTTACTCTGCTCCTTTGGGACTCAGTGCCGTGGCAGCAGTACCAGCCCACCAAAGGAGCGGAGGGGGTCCGGGTCGACAAGGACACGAGGCCCGAGCTCAGCATGGGGTCGTATGAAACACTGAACTCAGAGAAGGTAAGCTTCCCACTCTGCAGATTTGGCTTTATTTGCTTCTCCCTTCTGATCCTGCTCTTCAGTAAGTTCTTTTGTACTTTCATAAGATAATTTATAATGTAAGTGATTTTCTAGAAGGAAATGTGAGTTGAAAACTTGTTTCTTTCACTCCAGGGTGAAGCTGCTGCTCTTCTTCTAGCCATAGATGTTTCTGTCTCCGCACTGAGAGGAGGACACTTAGAATTTGTCGCTCAGCAAATACACACATTGCTCACCTCACTGGTCAGGTAAGCACATTTCTGTAAGAAATACATTGTTGTTTATTGTTGTAACTTGACAAACAGAAAAAACTCAAAGTATATAAATACTTTTACATTATCTGTAGTTTTTGACCCAGTTTGGAAACATCAAGTTTGATCGTTTTTTTTGTGTTTTGTTCTTTTGGGGGGGGGGTTTTGTAGAGAGGCAGGAGACGCTTCATCAGGCCTCCGTGTGGGTTTGATGACGTATGACAGCAGGATCCACCTGTACGACCTCAGTCCTGACCTTTCCCGTCCTCACATGCTGGTCATCGCTGAGACGGAAGACCTGCAGCTTCCTGTGAGGGAGGGGCTTCTGGTGTCCCTCAAAGACTGCATAGAAAGTATAGACAGGTGAGGAAACACGTCAGCTGTTCTGACAGTTGTGTTCTTGCTTCTTGATTTTGATCTGATGATTTTTTGCACATCATTCAGAGGATACAAAATTCTGCTTGTAGAGTGTCAGATGCAGATCTTTAATTGTAATTTTTATGGGCCTTTAAACTGCCCTCTTCCTTTCTTATATGGGAAGTAGAGCTGTAGTTGACAATTAGTTCAGTAATCGATTAACAGTTGGATAGTAAACAGTACTTAATCAGGAATATTTTACAGAATTTGATCCAGTTGCTAATTTTACTTGCTTGTTTTGTTTACAAGAAAAATCAGCAAGAACATTTTTAGAGATATGTTTGTTTCTTTTTTTTGCATATTGTGTTTATACAGAGAAAGTGCGTATGGCACTTGGTAGAACTTTTTATAGACAAAGTAGTTTGTTTTTATTTGACTGCAAAATGTATGCATTTTTTGCACAGTTTTGACTTAATTACTGCTCTGAAAATGTTGCTTTTTCTGCAGGTGGCCTTTTTTTGAGTCTGTATAGCCCACTTAATGGTTAATCGATTAATAAAATAGGTCTCCATTATTTCTGTAATAAACTCATAGCGGTTAATCATTAAGTAAGAATGACGGAGCACAAATGGTTTGTAAATACACCTATATCACTTCCAGAATCAGAAACAATCGAGATCCTTTCTTTTGCCTTCAGTGTGTTGCAGCTCATTCCTCAGTTCGGGGCTGAGTGCAGTGACTCCAGTGGACTTCCCGTTGAGCTTCCTGTTAAAGCAGGCCTGGCCGTACTGCAGGTAATCAATCAATAAACATATTGCTTACTCTCTCCGCTATTTCCTTCCTATATGCTAGAGATTTGCAAAAACTGAGATTATTTTATAAAACATGTAGGGCCTGAAGTGTCCAGGGAAACTGCTTATCTTCCACACAGCTGCCCTGATTGAGACAGGACACACAAACACTTCCTCAGGGTTCTTTGGGACCAACAGACCAAAGGTAAATCTAACTATAACAGTCTATACCAGTGGTTCCCAAACTCTTTCTCCTGGGCCCTCCCCCCCCAGTGGTTTCCAAAAATTTTCCTTGGAGGGGGGTGGTACGGACTTCCTGTTATACGATGTGTGTCCGGAGGGGTTGGCGGGGAGAGAAATTATTAGAAACTCCTTGTTATACTCTTCCATTCACTCAAACACCCCCCAACGCAGACAGCGTTCATCGTTGTTTTTTTTCTTTTTTTCCATACCACTTCACGCGCCGCCCCTGCAATGGCACGGCACCCCCCCTAGGGGGCGCCCCCCACAGTTTGGGAACCTCTGGTTTATACATTAGTGAGATACGTTCAATTCATGAAACATTTCTTCCCTCCCTGTTTGTTTTCTACAGTCCATCTTCCAGCCATCAGAAAAGGCCATCTCACTGGCTAAAGAGTGCATCAGCCAGGGATGCGGCGTCCACATGTTTGTTCTCTCCCAGCAGGATGTGGGCGGGGCTTGGCCGGGCCACATTCCATTTCTAACTGGTGGAGCTCTGCACACCTACAGCTACCTCCAGGTACATCGGCAGCTCAGCCCACTGTGGCTCTTTGGCCTTTTTTAATAAAAAGTTTGATATTTAAGAAATTCTGCTGAGAGGTTTGCTGACCTTCAAGACATTGTTAAATTTGTTTTTGGTAAATGGACTCAACGTTCACACATTCATACTTCATTGCACAGTGCCACTAATGTGTGAATTATTATCTTGTAAAACCATGATATGCTTTATAAAAAGATATATGTAAATACTTTCACATAGCTCAACCAATAGATCGATACAATTGTTGATTTATGTAGCTTTTGAGAGTGACGTACGTTTTAACACACAGTCTTCATACTGCTGCACATTGTGATGAAAAGTTGAGATTAGTTGGCAAGTGCCAACAAATTTCAGATTGTACTTTTCTCACTTAGGCTGAAACGATTCATTGAATTAATCGTGATTAATTGATTACTGAAATAATCGTCAACTAATTTAGTAATCAATTAATCATTAACTAGCATATACAGATTCAGATCTGCTGATATGAAAAACATAATCAGAGCATAATTAAGCCAAAACATTTTGCATCTAAGATAAAAAAAAAACTAGGCTGCACAGTGGCGCAGTTGGTAGAGCTGTTGCCTTGCAGCAAGAAGGTTCTGGGTTCGATTCCCGGCCCGGGGTCTTTCTGCACGGAGTTTGCATG
>CAEGAE010063215.1:0-39984 GCA_903067095.1 Girardinus metallicus | reverse complement strand
TATATATATATATATATAAATTTTTTTTTCAGCTACTCTTTGTACTTACAGGGTTTCACAAGTGCGTTAAACATTACTATTTCAAATTATATTAATGCAAAAACAGAGCAAATTCGTCAGTTTGCATTACTTATTACATCACATTTATAGAAAAACTATCAATTATTTGAACGCCCACTTTCATTAAAAAATAATTAGTAGGTGTGTCCAATGATTTAACTGTCATTTAGTTATCTTGTTTTGCAAGATACATTTAAAAAAACTATTAAACTTGACAAAACTTAATTTATATGCAAATATACTGTATATCACCTTATGTTGTGCATTTTTGTTGTTTTGTTGACAATTCTGACTATGTGTTGGATGATCCTTTGTCTGCTGCATTTACCTAGTCTGTTTCATGTTCATTGGGCGAGCAAACTTAAAAGCTAGCACAAACAGAAATGTGTTGAGTAAACAGAGTTTGTGCACCATTTAAAATGGTGTATCACCCTGTGTATATGCTAAATGGCTGCTTGAATCAGGAAGGGGGACCTCCATCCAGATCGACCACACGCCTGGGTGGTAATTCTGACCAGCATCTTTGGCTAATGATGAACTCTGTGAGTAGACAGATCCAGAAAATCTGAAGCTGGCTCAGGATATAGTCAAAGTCAGTAAGAAAATTATGGTTTTGTGGAAACAATTGTTTTTATTAAAACTGAACATGTTGGGTATTTGTAAGTTTTGAGTGGGTTTTTTGGCACCATTAGCTATTTATACCAGGAAATCAGTTTCATTGGGATTGAAAGTAGCATTTTGCTGTTTGTTGCGATTGAAAGGATATCTTTGTGAATATTTTGTCATATATCGTTTTTTCTCCAATGCATGTATCTTAATTATTTCTTTTTTGGAGCATAACAACAAAATGGTGCTAAAATCTTTTATACACTTAAAACAGTAAGGTTGTACTTGGCCAAAGTTAGTCATATAAAACATATTTTGATCTGTGCTTGCTTTATTTTTTATTTTTCCACACATTGTGTAAATTTTGTTGATGTCATCTCTCAGTGCAGTAAGCAGTGGCAATTCCTCATATGGACGGCATGGGCAACTGTGCAGGGCGGCATCTTGGTTGGAGTGGTATGAGAATAAGTAAGCATGCAGACAGAAAGCATTGTCATGGCAGTATGGAAGAGTCCAATAAGATGAAAATAGCAGCCTATCTAGTCTTTTCTAAAGTGAATCGAGAATAATTTACCCAGTGCAGTGCATACTGAACACTAGGGAGCGGGGATGTACACCGCTCTGATCAAGAGCAGGTTTACAGGCGCCCAGCACAGCACCTGTCTGGTGATGTTTAACAGCCGAGCGGAGTGCACGCCTCCCTGGCAGTTTATGTAGGCTGCTGCCGTTCTGTTGTCCGTGTGGATCAGAACATGCTGACCCTTCAGCAGAGGAGGAAAGTGCTGAGTCACCTTCAGCACCGTGAGGAGCTCCTGCATGTTTATATGAAGAGTCATGTGGTCTGACCACTGTGCTCCAACCACCTGAGACAGACATGTTCCTCCCCATCCTGATAGGGATGCTTCTGTGAACACCGATACATGTGACATGGGTCTGCTGAGGGGAACCTCCTCTGCCAGAATGCTGGGGCTTCCCCAGTGGGTCAGATCGGCTCCCACTGAAGGAGGAACAGAGATTGTGCACCTCTTCTGGTGCACAGGATCTATGCGCGGGCGAGCAAATCATTTCTGGAGGCGTCTCATGTGCAACAAACCCAGTGGAATCATAACGTGAGCTGCTGACATTCCCAGCAGCCGCATGACTGACAGAGCAGTCACTACGCTGCGAGGCCTGACACGATGGAATTTCGCTGACAGAGCCTCGATTCTCGGCTGTGCCAATTGGGCTCTCATCATAACTGAGTTCAGTTGCGAGTAGAGAGTTCAGCTCTACTCGCAGATAAACGATCATCTCAGATGGAATAACCAAATTCTTTTCCCAGTTGATGAAAAATTCCAGGCTCAGCAGATGTGTTGCCAGCTTCTGGGTCTGAATGGCGGCTTCCTCTCTGTACCAAGCCAGTAAAAGCAGGTCGTCCAGATAGGAGAGGACTCTCATCCCTACCATGTGCAGTGGCTGCAGCGCTATTTCCACACGTTTGGAAAATGTGCGCGATGCGAGAGAATAACCAAATGGCAGACAGTTGTACTGATACTGGGTCCCATGGAAGGAGAAACGCAGATACTTCCGATGTTTCAGGATGATAGGGACATGGAAGTATGCGTCTTTTAAATCTATGGAGGTGAACCAGTCGTCCTGGTGAACGTTTTCCAGCACTTGTCTGATTGTTAGCATGTGGAATGGCATCTCCACTATCGAGCTGTTGAACAGGGACAGATCAAGAATGGGTCTCACTTCTCCTGTTTTTGGGGACCAGAAAATAGCAGGAATAAAACCCTGCATTTTCCTCTCCCTGGGGAACCATGAAAATTGCACCTTTCACCACCAGTTCCTGCAGGTCTGACCTAAGAGCTACATTCTGTTCTGAAGGTGGCAGAAGCTTCTCTACGATCCTCTTGAAAGGCAGAGGCCTGCCTCCAAACTGCAGCGTGTAACCTCTACTGATTAGCCGATCCATCCACCTGTCCAGGGAACATGTGCAGCGCCACTCTGAATAATGTTCTGAAAGTGGGAGTGCATTCATGTGTGGTGCTCTGGTTCACATGAACTCCAGCAAAGTCAGAGCCCCTACTGCCGTCCCCTTCCTCGGAGACTCTCCAGGGGTGACCCCCTTGGGGGCTCAGCCAGAAAGGCCTGGTTGTTAGCCTCCATGCCGCATGACGCGACCGCGTTAATGTCAGGCCAAGGGTGAACCCACGCACTTCCTGAAGGGGGTCATGGTGCTTAAGACGCATCTGGAATCACAGTAGGTTTTGACTGTTCACAGAACGTGCTCTTGGATTCAGACTGCTCAGAAGAGGCAGACTTATCCACTGAGACAGAAAAATTCTGTGTAGAAACCGCGGAGCTGCGGTGCCTCCTGAACAGCTGTTTAGAGGCCGCCGGCTCGCTGTGTGTGGGGAATGTGTGCGAGGGAGCTGCTGTGAGATCAGCTGATCTGAAAGAGCTGGAACCTGCAGCAATTTGGTTCTCAGCGATATGTTTGTGTGTTATTTAAAAACATTTCACATTATCACACACATTCCCCCCAGCTAGTCATTTCCTAGCTTGCCTTCTCCGTGGTCTCTGCGGCTGGCTAGTCCCAAATGGTTCGGGCTGACATCCTCTGAGCAGATGCTGGGTCGCTGGCTGCCGCACCGGGAAGAATTGCCGAGAGGCGGAAGAGGGTGGCGGAGCGGATCGGGAAGAGGCTGCAGTAATTGTGGAGCGTCTCTGGTGTTGACGGCAGCCATGTCGGTCCCTCCAGCAGCCGGAGGTGCGGGGGACAGGTGGTGGCCTTTCCAGGCGGAGGACGAACTCCGAAACCTCCTGGATTTTCTTAGACTCCGATAGGAGAGACTGAAAATTGGCACCAAACAATGCATCAGGGGTGATGGGGCCATCCAGCAGGTCCTTCTGGAGCCTCTCAGACATAGATGTCGAGAGGTAGAGCCAGATGGTCCTCTGGATCAGAGCAGCCCAGGTAGCTATCCGTGAAGAACAAATTGCAGAGGTGGTGCACAGATTGAGTATGGCATTAGCTGCCTTGCAGAGAGAGCCTTTCAGCTCCTCTGGTAAGGCAGCTTCCTCCACCCTCTTGGAGATGCAGTATGCCAATACAGCGACTTTATTGGTGGCAGCCGTTATCTGATAGGCACACGGGAGGGCCCAGTCAGAGAACATGGTAATCAGCTGATCGTGCTTAGAAGGGGCCACAGGCTGCTGGACTAATCCTGACGTCCTGGCCCCAAACACGTCAGTGAGGCCCAGATCCAGAGGGGGAACAGAGGAAAAACTCCGCTCCATGAACCCCTCCACCCTGGTGATAGGCACATAAGTGGAGACAGGCGCCCTCAGCTTCACGGCTTCAGCCGCTGCCTCAGTTAGGTAAGCCATTATGGTGGGAAACTGAGGCCAGATGGCGACTCGGGGCGCAGCCAAACCGCCCCGCCAGATCATTCGAACATAGCGGGGGAGGTTGGGGAACGGGAAGATTCTTAGTGGTAGCTGCCTCCTCGATCAAGCTAGGTAGCTCGAGAAGGAGCGAGCCCACAGCTAGGAGTGGGGTTGAGTCGGACATACGGAGCCCAGGGTTGACTGAACAGCCACTCAGCCGCCTCTCTTCCACCACGATGCTTCCCAACTGGGAAGCAACATCTGAACCGACGATGTTACTGTCATCCTCTCTGCCAGCAGAATCATCCGATTCGTGCTCAGAGTAGCTAGCATCCTGCTAAGCATAGCTAGCATCCCGCTCAGTGTAGCTAGCATCTCCCACAAGCAGCGACCGGATGCGGTGAGCCCGTCGCCCAGCCTAGCGCCAGCCTTGAAAAGGCTAGCTCCAGCTCCTCTCTTCCAGCGGGAGGAGAGCAAAGGAGCGGCAAGAGGGCTGAGGAGTCAGGGCGAGGTTGGTGTGCTGGGGGCCCAGGCGTCCCTCTCAGATCCAGTGTCCGTCAAAGGACATGATGTACCCCGTCTGACAAGACGGGCACAAATGGACATTCACTCTTAAGACAGTGCTATCTTACGCTGAAGAAAAAGAGGGAGCCATTTGTCCGGACTGACCATTATTTATATAGACCGGGGTGGGGTCCACCCAGTAGGTGGATGTGAACTAAGCTTTTTTCAGTGCTGCGCGGGGGAATAAACCCACTAGCAATTGTCTTAAAGGGCGAAGCCTATACAAAATAGAATGGTGTGTGTTTACCACTGTTTTTATGTTTACAGATTTCTAGATGTTTTTATGGTGTGTTTTTGGACCAGACAATTTTAATGATCATTGGTGGTCTGGGCAATTGTCTGAAGAAGAGCATCCATTTAACAGTTTTAGATGATGACATAATTCTTGTTTATGTTTGTTTTCTTTTCTCAGACACTTGTGGAAATAATTGATGCATGCTTTCCACTCCAAAACATTTAAGGCTAGAGTTCATTCCTATTAAAAAATAATACAAAATAAAACTATTGATGCATGAGGAAGTATAAAGGGAAAAACGAAAGCTCACCTTAAATTCTTGAAGAAAAAATAGATACTGAGACATATTTCATATTACTAAGCTATTTTGCCCACACTTATATAAATGCTTATTAACAATTATGTGTGATGGAGTACAGCAAAGAAATTGATGGACAAAGTGATTGCTTTGTTGTTTGTTTCAGTGGCTCTTTGCTCCCATATTTAAAGCTCAACTTGCTCACACAGTACATTTATTTGTCTATGCATGTGCATAATGTGTGTATGCAACAATGGGAAACCAAAGCATTTGGGCAGAAATAATTTGATGCCTTTGCATTTGTCAGGAGAATGACGTTATGTCAGCTTGCTGTTCAACTGCTGAATTGTACGTGCATTTGGGCCTTAAATATGTAGCTTAATTAGTGAAGCAACACAGTGGCAAAATGTGTTGTTTTATTGTGTTATTCAAAAATATTGCCTAATCCAGTGTGGACCAAGAGACAGAGACAGTACAATTTTGTAAAGTTTTTGCCAATTCCTCTTATCTCTTTGCTCACAGAATGCCATCCTTGGGTGTGAAGGCAAAATGTTTAACTTTTAGAAACTGGGCTGCTAATTAGCAGAATTAGTACGAGATCAAAGAGGACAATTAAGGGGTGTGTATGTGGTAACAACGGCTTATTACCATCACAACAAGGGACACAACCATGAATAGGACAGTGGCAGAATAAGTCTCATTAAAGGGCACTGGGTGTCCACATGTAGAAAGATTGGTCATCAAGAGAGATCAAAGAAGCACCTCTAATACACTCGTGCTTTTTTTTCACAAATTATTTAAAAGGATGTACTAATATATTTTTCATGAGTAAAGTTAGAAGAAATTGTTCCACTCACGGATGTACCCTCACCCTGAGATGCAGCTTGCAATGTTTGGCACAAAGAAATACAAAAGCAAGTCTCTGTCGGCTCTCATCCAATTTCATCTTAATTAAGAGGGGAATTAACTTTGATCTGAACAGTGAAGAAAGGGCTCCGTAGCCATGCCTGTGGTAAAAGTCCAAACCTGTGAGTATGCTTCAACCTCACCCTTGGAATTAAACCCCGACTGTTTTTCATTCGTGCTTCCCACACTGTTTGAAGTCAATACAGATAAGAGCAGGAAAGATTCTATTAGGACTACCTGAGCCATCCTTGTTAGCTTAGATCTAACAAACTCCTGGCAGCGAGCCACTGTCTGTGGCTCTTCACACTAATGGCATAAGCAAGAACAAAAGATCAAAGGTTTCTTGATGGCCCTTTATTTTAGCGCTTCTTTGGTCCAGTAACAGGGATTAATGATGTGCTGGAGCAGATGCTTTAACAAAAAGGGGTAAAGAAAATTTGAGTGTAATTTCAACCTAAAATGTGGTGCACACAGAGATGCAAGTAGTTTCTCTGCAGAAAACACAATTAGGCCTAATGTAGTGCTAATGTTGGGTCCTTTTCTCAGGAGAAAAAAACAACTTCACTGTCTCTCTATCCATCTGTTTTATGTATTTTTGTGTGATTTATACATTCTCTCAAAAACATATACAGCCCTGTTAAAAAGCCAGATTTTTAAGTTGTAAAAACAATAAGGACAATTAAGGGTGTGTATGTGGTAACACTGTGACGTTTTGACCATTTTTTACCTTAAAAACAACCACTTGTTTGGAGGGTAGTAAAAAAAGAAAAACGGGTGCAATAACCTACTTTATGTTAGTGATACCCGTTTCTACAAAAGTTTCATTATCCATCCATCCCTCCCTCTATCCTTCCATCTACCCATTTTCATCCCAAATCCCACATTGGGTTACATATGAAAGGATTTATGATGTACTGGAGGTACAGTGCAAATCAAGCTGCGTTGGTCAGTTATGCTACTTTATACTTGCACAATAATTTATTGAAATAGTTCTGCTTTTACTTGAGTAAACATTTTGGTTGTCTACACACCTCAGAAAATTTAGGTAAATAAATATATGTGTACAAGTTTCTCACATCATTTTATTTGTTGCAGTGACATGTCTATTCAACCCAGCAGACAGTCGATGACAACATAAATCATCACTTCTTCCGATGATCCTTTGAGCCCGTCCATACTGTATCATCAGACTATTGACAGAAAGTGACAGTAACAGTGCCTCTTCACTTCTCCCAAGATGTGTTTCCTTTCCCATTCAGATGTTGAGAAACTTCCACTTCCTACCTCCGTCAGCCTCAATTTCCTCCCAACTCATAAGAACGATCTACCCGTCGATCATAAAAACCCCTTTGGGATGCAGGAGAGGGGGACAGTGGCGTTGAGATGTGATGTGTGGAGGGGTGTAGGGCTGGGGGTACTCAGACTGACAGCATTGTTAATCGCTGTAATAGGTGGAGTGTGAGGGAGCTGGAAGAGAGGTGTCTGTTTCAGAGTGCCATCCCCTATCACTAGAGGAGACAATATCCGGTGTGCTGGTACTGTTCTCACAGAGTTTGAGAAAGGAAGAAGAAGAGGCAAAGTTACAGAATAAGAGAAGAGGAAGAACAGGAGGGCATGGAAGTACATATTGCAACTGCATAGCAGGATCACAACTCGGAGACATCTGAGTCATCCTCAAAGTAACTTGTATATCATCCCTCATGGAAGCCTATCAAATTTGCATAAAGACAAATGATTCATATCCTCCTCTCGGTATTTATGTTACAGCCACAAAAGTCTGTTTATTTTGAGATTTTACCAGACAGACCAAAATGGAGAACTGCAGGATGGTGAAGTGCAAGGAAAATAATACAAATATTTACATTTTTTCACCAATACAATTCTAAAAAGTGTGGCATGCGTGAGTTATAATCCACCTTAACTCGCCCTAATATTTTCTAATCCACCATTCACATCAATTATAGCTGAAACACTTTTGGTATGTCTGGACCAACTTTTATATTTAGAAACTGAGGTAGTTGCCCTTTCTTCTTTGGAAAACTCATTCAAACTGGGTGGGTACCATAAGTTAACATCAACTATCAAAGTACTTCCTCAGTTTCTCACTCAAACTGTGTTCTTGACCTTCACTGGTCAATTTTTGAAAATTATTAGAGCTACATTTTATATCATTACATTTTAACTAACGTTGATATGTTTTTTTTTTTATATATATATATTGACCTGTTGTAAGGTAGGTTTCATTGCCACTTTTTCTTTTTTTTTTCTTTCATTTACACCAACTCATACACTTAAAGGATTGCCCTGCATTTTCAATCTATCCTTTTCCCATCAGTTCTTACCAGACTCTTTGTTCCTCCTAAGGAAATGCATCCCCACTGGACGATCTCGTCACCCCCTGATTTCACCCCTAGAATGGTATGCTCATTGTAATCTGCTAATCTGCAATCTTAGTTTTCCTTGCCTACATTTTGCAAGTAGGCCAGGGAACTCAAGATTGATAATTTTTCCCAAATTCTCCCACCCAATGCATGGATTTCCACGGCACTTCCAGGGTTACCATGCTCTATTTAGATAGAGCAAGGTAACCCTGGTTATGGTTGCTTGTCTGATTCACGCTCAACTTTCTTGGCCCATCTGCTTATGTAGATGTCTTTATAGTTTTGTATCATTCCTTTTTGAATTATGGATTAATGTTTTGCAAAAACATTAAAAAAAAAATTCTATTTATGTAAAAGTTTGTGTTGGCTCATAAAATCCCAGTAACATACAAGTTTGTGGTTGCAATGAGACAAAATGTAAAGCAAATTCAAGAGGAACAACTACTTTTGCAAAGTGCTGTAGATTTAATGGCAAAATTTATTAAAGTAGGACACAGAAAACTCAATGAATAGTTTTTTTGTTTTTTTTCTGGAGGACTTGTGTAAATTTACCTCTCTGTCTGATTTGTGCTTTTTTCTCTTCTCCCTGGTTCTACTTACAGTTCAAGACAGTTAAATTACACTTGTAGTTTTTACTGACAAGCAGAGTCATGTTGGAAACAAAATGTTTGTGTAAAATAAATGTGGTACATGTAAGCCATTGCAGAATAATAAACTTTAAGACTTGAATCCAACTCAAAAATCATCAATCACTTAACAAAAGAAGGCTTAGCTCTGAAAAGTCAAATGCAAACTGACAATGTTTTGCCCAGTTGAGTATTGGCTGCATGCTTGGTATCCATAGAATTTGGCACGCCTTTGCCATGCAGAGCTTTGTCAGTGTAGAATTGAAGATTTGGCTATCTGCTCTGTTTTGCTGTGCAAAATGACAGCTTTTACATTTAAGAAGCAGTGACTTCTTTCCAAAGTCGTAGGAAAGAAGTATTAATTAATTCCTTTGTCATTTGCTGGCTTATTAGTTCTCCGGTCTTCACATAGTTTCATTGTTTGTCATATATTCAGTTTCACCAGTTCTAAAAGTATGTATTGTGCGTCTGTATTTTGCCAGAGTCCAAAATTGTCACCAGTAAGTCAGAAACAGGCAGTAGGCATTCTAAGAAAAAAAAAAAAAAGGAAAAAAAACAACAAAAAACCCCACTTCGCTAGCCATAAAGGTGCAGTGTGTAACTTTTATAAAAATGTGTTTTTACATTTGTAAAACTGTGACTACGTTGTGACAGTATAGTATGAGACAGATAATCTGTGGAAAGATTGATGTCCTCCAACTCTTCCCTGAGCTACTATTGCCCTCTGAAGAAATTCACCACTTCCAAGTCATCCAGACCAAAGACATCCAATCAGAGCCAGTAGAAAGATCTTAGTGTTGTCAATCAACCTCATATACTCACTGCTAAATGTGCCAATAGTGGAGAAGCAACTTATCATTTCTGGAAAACCATTTATCTGCCGGCATCGATGTCCATGCTAACTAGCCTGAGCATTCATGATTGGCTGTGCCAGCTGTGGCGTAGTGGAGAGCACTACGCCACAGATTGATTGACAGCACTAAGACCCTCCTCCTGGCTCTTAGGAGGCAGAAAGAGGGGAAAAAATTATTTTCAATAGATCTTAGAGGAAACAGCCTTGAACTGAACCACACTTTTGTAACCAGAGCCATCTAGGAAGCTTTACTCCTGAGGGATACCAGGGGTAAAACTGGTATCAGTTTTACTCCAAAATTTGGATGCAGTATTAGCATACTTAGATAAAGACATTAAATTAATATCAAGGGCAGTGTCAATATGGTTATTTGCTGGTTTATGAAGAGGTCAGTGAGAAGTAAGTGCTTAAATTTAAGTATTTTCTGTTTCTGTTTAAATTTCATCCTGTCACACACAGATGGTGGAATAAGAATTGCTGTAAACAACATGAAAGTGTGGATCCATCCTGCTTTGACTTAATGGTTCATGCAGGTGGTCATATAAAGGTCTGCCTACCTAATTAATGTTGCTGAAAGGTTGGACCAAATATTGACCAAATATTCCATGCACAGTCTTCTTTGTATTACTTTGTCTGGGCACAGTGACCTAACAAATATACATTTCTTAAAACAAAAAAAATTACAATTTCAAGTCTTCAACCAGCACAATTCGTGATTTAAAAATGTACCCAACCATTCATCCATCCATCCATTGCAGAGTGTTGGACCTCTGGTCGTTGTGTGACCTCGACAATCAAACCCTTTTTTTATTCACAAAAAAGGAAAAAAATCCAAATTAAACAGATTTAAGTTTAAGCGGTTAATATTTTCCTAAAACTTACCTTCCATTTTTGCACAAATGTATCTGTATTATGCCGAAAACTAAAACAATTTTTTTTGTTTAAAACTCTGGTTTCTTTAGTATTGTTGGCAGATAAGTATTTAAGTTTGTTCTATAGTTGAAATAAATTTGAAGCTGTTTTTATGCTTTTTTGATAGAGAAATTCCCTAATGATCTTTTTTTAATTGTGAAAGAAAACAAGAAACAAAACTGGCTATTTTATAACTTTATTGTCCTTATTTTTCTTCCTCCTTCTACCTTTATCATCACTTTTTATTATTCTCCTCTGTCCCTCTGTTTTGTACTTTCTCATTTCTCCTTAATATCTGCTCATTACACCGAATAAATAGCATTTCCCTGCATGTGGAATATAGCAGTTTATCTTTAAACACACAGCTGTGAACGTGCAGATATGCTTGCATGGAGTAACTAGAATTTGTGCTGGGCTTTTGAACTACAAGCACAGCTAATCATATCTGGTCCACAGCACTGGCGTGGCCTGATCACTGTTTATATAATGCAAAAGTGGTGTAAGTCCTTTTGTGTTTTTGTTTGGATGTCTATTTTCTAAGGAAAATAGAGGAACATCAAATTGACTGATGTCCAACTGTGTTTAGTGGGACTATTTTATTTTACTTTTATTGCTTTTTTCTTTACTTTTTCTTTTTAAAAATCATTTTGCATCTTTTGTTATTTGTTTTGCTGTTATCTGTACCTTTTCCCCCAACCAGGAATGATTATTTGCTTTTGCTCCACTATATTAACAGTGAAAAACAATACCTTCCACAATGTCTCAAAAGTGTGTCTGTGGACAAAACAAAAATTAAGGCGGAACTGCATAATACTGTTTTTATTAGGATGCTAACTTAATAAAGGCATAACATAAAAACCTCACCATTTCTCTGCAGAATAACTAATCAGAAAAGATTTAAAGAAAAAAAAAACTTAATTGCTAGAGTCCTGCTCTTTGTTCTGCAGTGGGTTTCCTATTTAAATATTTTCATCCCCACCTTTCAAAAACAAATTTAGCTCTAAATGTATGACATGAAACTGAAAATTTTATTTCCATTTACTAGGATGTTTGCATTGTGTCAATTATCAGAGTTTTGTTTCTGTCCAAAGTCTTTTACTTAAATGCTAGATAATCAAATAATCAATAATTCAAAAAATTTGTTAGACCAGTAAACATTTCCTGTTAGGAGAAAACTTGTTATCCATTCTTTTTGTTTTCTTTCATAAACATGTTTTAGGTGTCAAATAATTCCTGTTATTCTTTTATACCTTAGAGTTTTCAAGTGAGTTTATTTAGCTGCCACCATTTTCTGTGACTGATTATTTAAATAGAAGTTTATCTGTTAAATCTAAAGAGTTATTTATTCTATTGCAAAGAAATGAACGCGCATTTTACTTGTGCAATTTACATGTTTATTTGCAATATTGCAAATTGAACATATTTAATGCATAGTTTAGTAATAATTCCTTCAGTAGGCAAATCTCATATCACAGTTTAAAGAAAGAGAAAGTCGATCCTCTGACTGGTGAAGGGTTGGCAGCTTGTCAGATGAACATCCAGTTGTAGATGATTTCCACAACTTTGAATGGAAATGTTAACATCTCTAAAGTACAAACTCAATGGCACATTAAATGGATATTTTTTACAATTTACAGTATTTTTTTTCATCTATTGTTAAAGTGATTTTATAGTTTGTTTATTTCTTGAGATATAAAAAACATATTTTTCCTTAATTCTATTGAGGTTTTATTCACACAACTCCCAGTTTTGAAAGCTGTGAACTTTCAAGCTCACAGTTTTAGCTTAAGTGTTGCTGTGGTGTAAAATTAATCTGTTTGTGATCTCAAGCTGAAACCAACTTGGGTTATGTAGCAGGATAACAATTCAAAGCACAGCAGCAAGTACACCTCTGCATGATTGAAGAACAATTAAATGAAAGCCTTTGAGTGGCCTAGTCAAATCGTGACCGGAATTCCTATTGAAGTCCTGTGTCATGACCTTAAAAAGTCTGTTAGCAACTGCATTTAGTGTTTACTTGTGTTTACTTAAATTGACTATTATTTAAATTGGTTTAATATTCTAAAACACAAGTGAACAACATGCAAAAAGTAGAAAATCAAGAAGGGAGGAAACACTTTTCACACCTCTATGCATCTGTATTTTTGTCTCCTAAATCACATTCTCAAAGATGTTTTCATCCCTTTTTCTCCCAAGTGCTTATAGAAACAAATTATCTAAAAAAAAAAAAAAAAAAAACTTGTAAAATAAATATGAAAGTGAGGACACAGAGACACAGTAAGCTCTTTTGGTTACTTTGCCCTTCCAAAAAAAATCAAAGCCTTCCGGATCCCTACGTTCTTCCTTCTGCCTTTCTTGATTTATTAATATTTCCCCACAGTGTTACTCACTTTTATTCTTATTTCCAACTTGTTATCCCCGTCTTTATGAATTTAATTTGCATCCATTTAGAAAGATGAGATGCCAGTTCTTGGTATCTGTTTTTTGTTTCTAAGTGATGGGCAACCCCGTTCTCTTCTTTATCTAGTAGTGATTAGTCTAGCCAAATAGCTGGAATTAGCAATGTAAAAATCTTCTTATCCTGCCAGCTGGAGCAGATGCTCAAATTAAACATCAGAGCCAGCTTTTAGCTGGCATGAAGCTAAGCTGGAGGGCCAGTTCTGTGGAAGAGGAAAGGGGCAAACAAGAAAACAGGTTGAAAAGTGAAAGATAGAAAATGTGCTTGTGAGAAAGGGAAAGAAACAAAGAGACATACAGGAAAAGAGAGAGAGGGGACGAGGGGAAAGGGAGCATGGGAATAAGAAATGGCAAATTCTTTAGTTTCAGCCAATTAGGCTGAGAAGCCACTGGTAATTAACTCTCGAGGGACCCACTGAACAGTCATGCACCTCGTTTACATAATGAGGATGAGAGGCTTTCCCCCCTCCTTATTTTTTCTTTCTTCCTGCTTTACTCTGGTTTTCCAACTTTGGCCTGTTGAACAAAAGCAGAAATACACTTTCTTCTATTTCGCGACTGATGTCACAACTTCTGCTAACCTAATACACCGTGATACACAACACTTGGAAATCATTAATAAGCAATCAAAAATTGACACATTTTTGAAATGTCATTTTTTTTAAACTGAAGTTTAATTCACCTCAAATGATAATTAAATCTGTTAATGATCTTTAATTTTCTCTACTTTGGCCCACTGCAGTACTTTTTAATTTCCTCTTTCAACATGTACAGTGACAGACTGAATTATTGAAATGGCTATGCAACAGATAAAGGGGAATTTTCCTATTTGAAATGAAAAATACAGAGTTATATGTTTTTATTAATCTACTTTTGATATGTACGTTTCAATTCAATGCTTACTAGTGAGAAGATAGTTCTGGGTATTTTATTTTCAACCCCCTGAGTTTTTTTAAAAAAAAAAGTGTATCAAAGAATGCTGACCATAAAAAGTAGAGCAGTGATAAGTAATTGAAAAGAATAAAAAAAGTACAGTTGAAGGGATATTATTTGAAGCAAATGAACACGACCAGTTCTCTTGGAAAAATACTGTATATTTTGTAATGGTCTCGTAGTAGCAGTATTTTGCAGACAGAATAAAGAAAGTAATAGTAATAACAAATGCATACATGAAAGTAAATGTGTGAAAGATTTCTCAAACATGAATGGAAGAATCAAAGCAACACTCCAGGTATGTTTTTGATAAGGAAATAACATAACATGGTGTGAAGCAAAAAAACGCCCACTTTACATAATAACTTTCTGGAAGTACATAGAAAGTCAAAAGTGTATATAAAACACAGTCATTATTCTGCTGACCTTTGTCTAGAGACTACAATAGTATGACTGTAGAGTAAATTAAATTATATATCATCATCTTAACTTTGGTTGTTTTCTCACTATATTTGTAGGATGTTTGTAAAGAATCCTTTGAAGAGTAATCAATAATCAAGTCTTCACTGACGGTAGATTTTTAGATGAGTGTAAGAATGTATTTAAAATAAAATTTTCTATGAGACATTTGTCCATGCATATAATTTGATATTTCTGTATCTGTCAACCAGGAAAAAAAAGACAAACTGGTGATGAAAAGTTGCAAGTGTCCAAAACTATTTTTGTTATATCTGATCTACATCATGCCATAAACTCTTTGACTCCTTAAAGCAATAATACTTTTTCTTTTTCCTTCCCCAAGTGAACCTTGAATATATCTCAGTGGTAGCATGTAACATGAAGCATTTCATAACTCCAGGTTGTATGTTTCGCACTTCTTCTCTCTCTTTTTTTTTTTTTTTTTTTTTTTTACTCTTCCTTTGATGATAGAATTGAGATAAAGACTTTAGGTTCATTTTACCTAATTTAATTAGCATTCACTGCATGAGCTTGCTACTAGGCCATGATGCTTCAAAATCCAAGGTTTCTTCTGCTCTGAGGAAGAGAAAAGAAGAAAAAAGTGATACGGTCTGGTGGTCTCAGAGGAGGAAGTGTCCTTTTAATCAGACTTCTGCTAAGATCCCATTACCGTCTCCTCCGAGAGAAGGAGGGTGATACATAGACAGATGGACAGATGTACGGGTGAAGAAGATAGAGAACACATGCTAACATGCAGCTTTTAGGACACAGAAATCGTAGGACAGCTTGGGTGACACACTGAGACACAGCCTCAACTGTGCTGGCATTTTTTCTCCATGCAATGGCAATTTATGACATTCTGAGATGATTCTGATTGTGATATATGCTATACATTACAAAGATTTAAAATGTATTTATTAAAAGACAGACTAGAGATAATTTTTTTTTATCAGTTTCTCCTTTAATACTAACCAAAATATTTTTTCCAGTCAAGACACCATTTAATTTTGGCAAGACCAATAATAAAGAGTGGACCATATTACAAAACATGAAACATACTGTTAACAGATTTTTATTTCAATATTTCACATTGCTTCAACTGGGTCTGATTTATATAAAAATGTTCATTAAACAGTGAGTCATTTAGTTGATATTGTGTTTTTAGTTATCTTTTGTAATGGAAATTTAAACAAATAGCATTAAGTCACACTGTTAACTTAGTTAATCTTAAAGTAAAATTGTTTTGATATCATTGGATCTGAAGATTATTTTTGACAGAATTTAATATTTAACATGGAGGAGAGAAAGTAGCAGAGGGAGTGTTTTATTTATGTATATTTAGTTCATTATTACAAGTAATAATGAACCCAAAGGTGTGCGCTAGTGGCCAAATTTTTTTCAAAATTTTTTTATGTTGTACAAAAGTTAGGAACTATTCACAAGATGCTCAAAGGCAAAGGCCGGGTCATATTTTAAATACATATTGGTACCAAGAGTCTGAAGTGACTCAACAAACTGCTATGGGCCTTTCATTCCATAAATACTGTGCTAACCTCTAGAAGCTCATTTGTCCATTTCATACAATGTGCAGCACATAACAATGTTATTATGTTGTGCTGAGCTGAGCATAAGAGGAGCGCGGAGTGCATCTTTGGAAATGAACTGTGATCAAAGTTGAAAATTCTTTTCCGTTGACGCCAGCGCTCTCTGGGAAATAGCCAGTACACACAGGTCTATACATAAAACTGCTCTTAAATGAGCAGAAAACACTTTCAATGTGAAAAGAGAAATTTCACAAGCCCCAGCATCAGGAGTTTTGTAATATTTCATAAAAAGCATCCAGATGGGTTGACCTCACAGCAAAAGGGTCCTGGGGTCAAATCTCAGCTTGGGTCCTTTTTATATGGAGTTGCATGCTTTCCTTATGCTTTTGTGGATTTACTCCAGGCACTCTAGTATCTTCTTATTGCCCAAAAGCATGACTGTATTTTTAATTGGTATCATTAGGAGTGATTGTGGTCATGCATGGCTGTTTGTCCTGCTGGTCTATGTGTTGTCTTGTGATGAGCAGACAACCTATCCAGTGTGTAGTCAGTGGATCTTCTCTCTCCTGCAAGGATAAACTAGTATACATAATGGATGGATGGATAATGTTCATGGGCTTCCAAAGTTATTTTAGTGTGTTTCTTTGGAAAGTGGCTAGTATTATTCTTTTCTAGTCTTTGATCTTGAACATTGTGACAGACTGGCGCCCCGTCCAGGGTTTACTCCACCTCTTGCCCGGAACGTTAGATGGAGATAGGCACCAACACCCCTCCCGAGCCCACTAGTGACAAGGGTGTTAGAAAATGGATGGATGGATGGATGTTCTTGAACATTTTGAAAGGAATGTTTCATTTTGTTGTTATGCAAAAATAAATGTCTTTATTTTAAAAATAAAGACATTTATTTTTAAAAGGTTTTGTGCCTCATTGGCCTTTATTAGTAGCTTGACAGGAAGAAGTTGCGGAGAGAGAAGGGGAAGACATGCAGTAAATGGTCCAGGGTCGAGGAATTGAACTTGGGAAAACTGCTTTAAGAACTATAGCACAAGTATATTGTGCACCTGTTTTTTGAGCTGTGCCCCTAAAAAAACAACTAATTTCAAGTGATAAACCAGTGTTTCAACTTACCCGAGTCTTATCGGCTGATCTTAAATGTAATTTTATAGCACTGATAGCGGAGTGTTGAGTTTGGCATGTGCTATAACCACTGTGATTATAGCACAGTGGCTATAGCAGGTACAAATTTTCTCATCAGTGCTGGATCTCTTTTTCATTGATAATTTCTATGAACCAAAATTGCAGTAATATATTTGTCTTTTAAAGTGGCTATCTTCTAATCATGTTGTAAGCACTCTGCTGTTGTACATTTCCCTTGAATTAGATAGAAAAACAGTTCTTTCTCTGTGTAACATTTCAGAGTACGTTGACAGAGGCACCGTTTTTGCCAAAAAAATAAAAAACTTTGTCTCTACTCTGTGTCTTTGTACACTTCTAGACACCTTTGAGGCCCGAGGGCATTCTGTCAGATAGACATTACTTCAATGTTTTGTCCTCCTGATTTTTTGCGATTTCTGGGTTGCACGGCAGGTGGTGTGTTTCTTCAGATGAGATGGAGAGGTCGTGGATTCAACTTCTTTCATTGTGTCTTTGCTATCTTTTTCAATACATGGCTTAAAAATCTCATGCCTTTTTCACTTTAAACTCTCTAAGGCTTTGGAATTTTGCTCTGCATGCGAGTATGAGACCATTGCACTACTTACTAAGTTAAAAGAAATTGAAAATAAAAAGGAAATACTTTTCCAGCACCAATATTAAAAGATGCACTACTGTTTTAAAGCACAGGTATCTGAGTTTTAATAAAAAAATTTAATTAGAAACATGCAACATATATTTTGTTTCTTTTATTCAAAAAGCCAATTTCAGTGCAGAAACTTCACATCATCTGTCAACATCAGATTATCACACACTTGTTTTCCTTTTATTCTTGAGAAAGTCTTTATTCCATCTTGTGTAAATGTGGATGTTTGTCTATCATTCTCTGATTTAATTTTTGAGTAATTAAAACAATTTCAATTTAATTTCGCTCTCCAAAGAGCAGTTTCTTTACAGACACTGAATTAGCACATAGAATATGCAATGCTTTGATGCTTTTTTTTTTTGGACAACTCATTTTTATAGTCCTACAACAGGTGAAACTTTTTTCTTTTTGCAACTGTCTTATGCTTTACTGACACGTTTATTCTTATAATGCTATTATTTTAGAACATTAGATTATTTTCTGTGAAATACCTTCAGGGTGGAAGTAATTTAGCATTTTGTGTCCTAGTAGGGTTTCGCATTTTATCATAGTACAATCACAAACTTGTGTCTTTTATTAAGATTGTAAAAAATGAACACAAACTAATCGTTAAAAGATAACATGATGTTTTTTAATAAGTTAAAATCTAAAAGGTGAATCGTGGATTTGTATACAGTCAAATTTTTCACTAATTAATATTTGGAAAGAGTGGTGTGCATTTATATTTAGCCTATTTTAGTCTGATGAAGTCAAAAAAAATCTCAGCTCCCAGATTCACAAAGATGGTAAACATCTACCGTAAAACCGTGGACCTGCAGCTAACAGTGATTCCTGACTCGGGTTCACTGAGCACAAGCACATCACAACAATAGTCAGATTTTCTTTTATTATTTTTGTGAAAATGAAAACCATGTCCGAATTTCCTTTCACTTTCACATTTGTGTTCTACTTTATTTTGGCTTTTAAAATCAAAAACCCATTATGTACAGTGTAGTACATGGTTGAAATATGTAAAATGTTAAAATGTGCTATCAGTACAGCTTTTACTTTTAGTACTTTTGTAAAGCACTGTATTTTAGTGTGAGCAATGCACACATTTGCATGTAATTTTACTGCCCTTTGAGATGCAGAGAATTATATTTCTACTCATGCAACACTTCAAAAAGTGTTGCATGAGTAGAACACATGTTTTAATGTTAATGTTCTTGAAATACTCCTTAAAGTGTTAACAGCACGAAAAGTCTCCAAGTGACTGTAGTTGTTTATCTGATTTTGTGTAGCGATGTTTTTCCTGGCTGCATTTGTGCAGCTACAGTATGCTGGAGGCGCTAGTGTCCAATCAATAACATAATTGCTGTACAAACCAAACCTTTCCTCCAATTTGCTCTTGACTCCAGCACAATTTAGCACCAAACAGAAAAGACAAACTGCATGGCGTTTTATTACTGATGCAGTTAGTGAGCATCATTGAATATTTTTGGCAAGTGACAGTTAACAAAGGATGTTTACATTCTTTGTAAACATATGGAATGAGTCAACGCCTCAAAGTTTTTATCTAATTAGATTCTTCTACAGAAGCTCCTTCACAAGGTTTTGTGAAAATAGCCGTAAACTACAAACAAATTGTGATTTATGGTCCCTGTTCTCATAAGGTGAAGTTAAAGTTACCAGCACACATTAGACTTTGAGAAAGTATAGTTATAATTTAAAAATGTATTTTTAAGAATTATAGGCATGCCTTCATGCAGCTTTCTTTTTAAAGGAAAACAAAAAGAATGGAAACTAGTGAATTGACATTTATTTTCTTCCTTCAACTAATAATTTTTTTAAAAATGAGAAAAAGTCATTTGTATAATTATTATATTTCTACATACACTCTCTTAATGTGGAGTTGAAAACAGATTGCAGGAAAAAAATGGGGCTTAATGGTGCTTTGAGTTATTAAATGTCTAATGCAATAGACTGTGTATAACTTTATTTGCAAAATTAAATTAACAAGACACAATAAAAATAAAATTTCAATATTAGTCTTAAACTGACTGATAAGTCATAAATATTTTCAGTTGATCAGCTGATTGTTCCCTACAATATGTGCTTATATTTTTCAGAAGAACAATTAATCAAAAAATGTAGGTAGAAACACCTTTGTTGCACAAAATTGTCTCAATGTAAAGGTAGTAGAGCTATTTTTCTAATAACTCTTTAAACATCAATTTAGTTTGTACAGTCAGCAATAGTGTTGGTTATAATTTTAAGATGAAAATTTCAAAACTTATTAAAATTTCAAATTGTTTTATAATTTTTTATAACAAATTCTACTGCACAGACTAAATTTTATTGGTGATTTTTAATCCTTTAAAATCAACCAAGCAAAACGATTGTTGCCTCCATATTCCAAGTCATATGAAATCCCTTGTGGACAAAATGTAGCATCTAAAATACAATTGCTAAATGTTTTGAATACATAACCCCAAAGGTTGGAGATAGGAAGATTATTCTGACTAATTCAACACAGAAATGCTCTTGTTTTCTACTCTTTATTTCTGCTCATCCTTCTCCACCCTCCAGATCAATATTGTTATTGATCATTTGAGCCATCATTTGCTCTACTTTCCCATTTCCTATTTTTTTTGTCTGTGCCTTTAATGCCTGTGAATTAAGTTCTTTAGCCTTTTGTGAAAACAATAATGACCTCAAAGTTGAATGATTGCTATACACAGGTCAATGGCAAGTGGAGAGTTTTATGAATAACTTCCTGAAGGTCCTGTAAATTCTACATTTTTATGACTAAAATACTTTCTTTTTTAATTTTCTTCTTTTTGCTAAGTGTTCCAGTGGGGAAGAAATATTAGGAAATAACTTTTACAAACATGATGTTTGTAAAAGCCTGGTCCTTGTAACACACCTACACACACTCTTAGCTTTAATATCATTACTTTGCGACAGAGGCAATTTCATCCCCTTCACATTCACCTATACTTATACCTGCATTAGAAAAACACAACAAAAATGTTAATCTGTAATAATTTATAGACCAATTTCACTGCAAACTGAATGCTACTAACAACAACAAAACAAATAAATAATTACCAGAAGAAAACTAAGACAAAATGTGCTAATAACAGAAGTAATGTCAGCATGAACATTTGAAGAAATTAGTCATACTTATGATGCTAATACACTATAAATAGAAATGAAAAAAATTTAAAAAATGCAGATTATTAAATGAGATCATAATTAAATGAAAGGTAAAAAGAAAACAAAAGTAAAATAGATGAATTAAAATCTACTTTTATTCCAAATTATCAAAGTTCCTTAATAAACAAGTTGTCAAAAAAAAAAAAAATCCATCACACCATTAACAACAATAAATCATGTTAGTAGTTTTTTGTGTAGTGGTGAAAAATTTCGTGGATGAAATTCAAGGAAACACAAACATACCCTCAGTTTAATTTTGAGCCAACATTTCATGTTTTCAAATTAAACATTCATAGACCTATTGTATTTTCATAATATAGCAGCTTTTATTAATATATTTCTTGTGTCCTGAGCTTTATTAGTTTCCAGAAAGCCTTCAGGGCTTTCGCCCCAGACAGCCAGGCCTAGTCTGTCACCATTAGATTTCAAGATAATGAAGATGAAACCAGTGTACCAGTAATTAATTTGAGCTGAAGGCAACGTGGTACAGAGAGATTAAATATGTGTGCAGTGAATTTGTCAGCCAGAAGTAGGCCACGGCAAACGTGTGCAACAATCGCATATGATCAAGTCACCTGTACAGTTGAGAATTAACATCCACCTCATTACCTGCAAGCGGCAGAATATGAAAACAATGATCGTAAAATATGATTTTCCTGATCACTGACTCTTACCTCAACAGAAAGCAGCGATCCTTCTAAACCAACTCATGACTGATAAATTGTAAATGTTCAGATTACATGTTAATTTGGAAACATTTTCAATTTTTTTAACTCCATTGTCTTTGTGGCAGAGGTCACTTGCTGTTCATTTGGTAAATATGAATCTGCAGTATTTATGTTTCACTCAACCATTCTAGCCATTCTAGTCTACATTTGTTTAGACTAAATGCAGCTCTGGAGGTGCATAAATCTAAATGACCTTTTCTTAACGCATGTGCACAACTTAATACATTCTGATGCACAGAAGTGATCACTCAAACAGAAGCACAAATGCATACTTTGTTTCTCATGCTGTTGTTTATTGTGCTTCCCCGTAACTTGCGCCCGATGGAACGAACAGCAGCTGCCAGCTGACATAGAGCTGCTTTCAGAAGTCTCTTCATTGTGCCTTTATGACCACTGTAAAGATATGCTCAGCTTTGCCTCACCCTGTCTTGCTGAAATGCCTTAGGCAGTATAGATCAAGTCTGGAGTACTTGTGACAGACAAAGTCCAAACAGTTGGCATCCAAAACTTTTTTGCCAGCTGCAGTGGATAAAGACATTAGGCAGTAGAATAGCAATGAAGAGAGAAGTGCATTAAAACATAGCAGTGAAACAGGGCTGATTGTGAAATAAAGGCCCTTATGAGTAAGCATTTGCAGTTAAAATAATATTCAATGCTGAATTTTCATCTATTTCACGGCTCACTCATGTTGTCAATTTTGATTTTGTGTCAGCAAAAAGCACTTATAGTACTTAAGCGCAAATATAAATTTCAGCCAAACTTATTTCTCTACATGCTTAATTAGGCAATTTAAACTTTTCCACTTTTTGTCATGTTATAAACACAAAACTTAATGTTCTTTATCTGGATTTTATGCGATAAACCAACATAAAGTAGTACATATTCATGTAGTGGAAGAATATTATGATCAAGAATAATTTAATTCTAAAAAGTATGATGCGTATTTAGTGTGTAATTAGCTCCGTTCAGTGTAGTAACTCAAATAAAATTTAATACAAGCAACTGCCATTGGAATTTCCCTGCTTGTGTGTAACTTAGTCACAGTAGACGTGCTTTAGATGTTTATTTTATGAGTAAAAAATTTCCAACCTGATTCCACAGAGCTCTTAGAGAATCCGCAATGAAGCTTATGGAGTGGGTAAGATGCAGAAATTTACAGCTCGGATACAATAATCTTTTTAGAAGAAGACGTACAATGTGGCACTTCACAAATATGCCAACAATTCACTATCTAATTAATGTTTCCCTGAACCCTGACGAAGGCAGCATTGTCCTGTGGGGGAAGCAAGTTGCCCCATATGCAGAGGCTATAGTCCTGATGTGGCCATCCTGGGTTTGATTCCTGATCTTGAGACCTTTGCTGGATGTCTTCCCATTCCTCTTTTTCTATTTCCTGTCTGATAAAGGTCAGTAGTGCCAAATAACTTTAAAAAGAATTTTAGGAGATTTAGTTTTAAAAGAATGTAAAGTTTTGTATGAATTGTATTTTTGCAGAGGGCATAAACTTCTGCAGTTTCTAACAAAGCATCTATTTCTAAATACTTGGAATTAAACCCAAAGCTGTGTGGTTAGCGGTGTTAAATAATTAAAATTTAACTCACCTAATGAGAGAAACTAAAAAAGAAGTACAAAAATTGCAATTCAGTTTACCTTATTCCTATCGTAGATAGTTTGATAGATGCTGAGAAGGCACGAGCATCAGAAGACTTACTAGCTAAACTGAGAATGCAACAAGGATATTTTGCAACACTTCACTCATCCTGAGATGAAAAACATTGCAGCAGAGAGTGATTTGTTCAGAGGAAAATGCTGACAAACTGGTAGGTGTTGCAACTGATGGCTGTCCAAATCTGACTGGAAAAAATGTCGGACCTTTGAAACTGATGCACAATAGAGTGGCGTAAATTAACTCGGAACAGAAGCTGATCTTTTTGCATCGTGTCATTCATCAGGAAATGTGCAAATCTGTGCCAAAATCTAGTTTTGTTGTAACTAAAATAGTTAATAATTTCATCAGGTCAAAAGCACTGAGTCACAGACGGTCTGCTTCACTGTTGAAGGAGCATGACAGTGAACATAGTGACATAGACTACCTGACAACTGTGAGATGGCTAAGCTTGGATAATGTGACGAAAAGGCAATGGGACCTGAAAGCAGATTCAGGACTTTTGTGAGAAGAAAGATAAGGATATCCCAGAGCTCTCGGATGCACACCGGGTGGTGAATCTGGCCTTTTCTGTTGATGTAACTGCACTAATAAATGAACTAAGTGCTCTCACTGAACTCTAAAAGAATTGAGATTAGCCAATAAAAACTCATAGGGTGCAGTTATTGCTCATTTCCATAAAGTTGATGTGATGTTGGTATTTGAAAATTAGCTAAGTTCTCATAATATTTAAATAAAATTCACATTTTCTAAATTATTTTTATAAATGTTAAAGCTGCAGTAGGAAGTTCTCAGGAAACCATGGGCTTAACCAAACAATTTGAACAATCATACCTGACAGATCACTCCCCCTTGCTCGCTGCTGCACTAAAACCCTCCCTCCACTGCTACTCACCCATAGTGGAGTCGGAAAAGAATTTGAGAAAGTGACAGTTGTCCTGTAACATTATACAGTCTCTCCATAATTTGAACATCTGCAGCACACAATGGTAATTTTTTACTGGAATAACAATACTCACTGAAAGGGGGAAGAGTACACGAGCATGACTCGTATTGAGATGGTGCATTTCTGCAACTGCAAATGGCAATAGGACCACTGGGAGGAGCCAGATCAGCTTGATTTGTTCTTAAATCATATGTCTTAAATTACACAGCTTCATAAATTAAACAAAAATGCATTTATATAAAAGTTTCCTACTGCAACTTTAAATAGAGCAATCATTTTGTACTCCACACTTGTTTGATGTACTGTTTAGGTGACAGTTTAATATGTTGCATTAAGTTAATTAAATGTTGCTGAGGGTTCTAATCACTGTTTTGTGGAAATGATCCTCTTCAATATTAAATAAGTTTCCCATGTGCCCCCTTTGGGAAAAAATAATTGCCCTCTCCTGTTCTAGATAAATTTCACATCTGAAACGGAAGTTGAAGCTGGTACTACAAGTGGAAAAGCAGTGCACAACTTTGTGTTAGTCTAGAAAATAAAATCCCATTAAATGCATTGAAGTAATGCCAAAAAAGAAAAAAAAATATTTTATCTTTTTGACAGCTGCTTCCTTCACCAGGATACTAAAACCTTGAACACATTCAGTTTACTATCATGACAAAGGACACTGGTATTCTGCTGTGATGAGCAGTGACAAGAAAAACAGACTTGTGCTTCAGAGTACTAAGGACACGCTGAGAATGAACCATCATTTAATCTGTCTGCGCCTGATACCAAAGGCCAGCCTCCCCATCATGCAGAATTATCGCCCTCAGAGATTGCTATGCCAACACGTCTGACAGTTTTCATTCCTAACAGCAGTCACACTGAATAATGGGCTGCACTGGCCAACGGTTACGATGCCATTTCCTCTATGGCAAGCACACTCAACAAAATGTCTTGGGTTGTTTGTCAGCAAGCTTGGGATGCTGCAGCCCTCCTTGAGCACTCCGTGAGCCTCTCCTGGATAAAACTCATTATCCCAGTCTGCGGCTCTTCAGGAAACTCATTATCCCATCCATCACTAGTGGACTCTCAGACAACAGGATGAATATGCCCTCTCATCATTTAATTAGATCGCTTTGCCTAGAGTTTGTGGGAGAGCGCAACAGCAGCCAACATGGCTATATCAGCTGCAATTATCTATCTAAAGTGACATCTTTAGTTTGACATTCGATAGCGCTGTTGGTTATCATTGACTTCATGTTTGTTGCTCTTGCATCCTCACGTACTTTTTGACAGTCGTGCTCTTTGTTTGACTGTTAATTGGTGAGTTTTGTGGCTTCTATTAGCAGTGGTTTGTATATTATTTTATATACCAGTTACACATTTTAAAAAGTTAATTGAAATGAGAGAAAAGAAAAATATAAAGAAAGAGTTGTTTTGCTATTGCTGTTTTTTTGTAATATCTTAAAAATAGTCTCTTATTTTAAGTTCTCTCGAAGATTAAAAATGCAAGACTGTTCTGTTGTTGCATACAACAATGCAAACAATAGACAAATGAAAAAGTGAGCCGTTTTTATCATGATCAATGCTCACTTAAAAGGGAGAATAATTGCAACATACTCAGTTTACAACAATTATTAAACAAGTCTTTTTTTTCATTCCATTTAAAGCCACATTGACTTACATTACCTACATTTTCTTAAAGTGCTCTGCTGCATATTTTCTCTTCAGTGAAAGTACAAAAGTTCACATCAAATTTTCTTGAAAATTGCATGGAAAATGGCTCCTGTAATTAGAATGCTTTTTATATATTGAGAAACTCAAATGTGGTGGTGTCTTTCGAATTGTATTGGAATTGTGTAAGTACATTTAATGGAGTCAATCACAAAAACTGCAATAAACTGTAATTATCAAAGAAGCCCACACATTTTATTCTCGACTGGTTTGAAAATTCTTATCATGGAAAATATTTTTTTGACTTGTTAACACTTTTCTTAGTTAATATATGCTATGGGCATTGCATGACCATCAAATCGGACGTTGATAACATGCCATATGATCCACACGTGACTGTTGATCACTAAAAGAGTAATCATCTTGCAATCCAAAAAGATCTTTTTCAGGCCCCAATTTAAACAAGACCAGCTGGGATTATTTGTCAAATTTCAATAATTTACTTAACTTTCTATTACTTTCTGTACATGCCTTTTTTCATGTGTTCAGTACTTACTCCTTGTAGCATTCCACTTTTACATTTAATTATTAACTAAGTTGTCTTGACTTTTTTGTATATGTGGATTATTTATAATACTACAATTGAGGTATACATATCTTGTCAGTAGACATGTTTACTGAAAGAAATCAGCAACATGTTCAGCACCTAATTTCCCTCCTGTATATTATGCCAGAAAACGGGCCCTAATTTGACTTTCACTAAAGCAATGTGAGGCTTGGCATTGGCTGTGTGCGAAACTGGTGCATTACAGCCCATAATCAACTGTGACCAGGAGTCACTGGCTAGATGGATGGCCTCTTGTTCCTAAGTCCCATCACCTCCCACCACTTCGCTCTCTCTCTTTTCTGTTTTGTCCCTCCCATTCATCCATCCTCTGCCAAAAGGATGTCTGACAATGGAGGGCCTTTGGACGAGTTGGAGAATAGATTATTGACTGGGACCAGAGATTTACACTGGAGCCACGGGCCTAGGCGGCCCCAGCAGAGATAAATGGGACATGTAATTGAGTTTTGTCACTCAGTTGTGCTGGAGAGTCCATGGCCATTGGTGCACCCATGGTGGTGTTGGGTGGATGATAGGACTTGAAGTGAGGGGTGAGAGACATGAAGGTTTATGAGCCATACAGACCGGCACTGGAGGGTCACACAGAGGGCAGTCGGACACTTTAGTTGTATAGATGTCAGGACAATGTCACAAAAGATGGAAAAGGGAAGGCGAATGTGCCTTACAGAGCTTTATAGACCACATTAGGAACAGAGGATTCATTCAGGACAGTGTCAGGATGGAATCCTCAAGTTAGATTAAGCGCCTTACTTTAATTTGTTTAAATATTTGAAGGCAATAACTGCAAGGATTCCTAAAATTATTGAAATGTTTCTTTACCAGAGCATTAGAGTTATTTTTCATGGCAAAATGTTTTTGAATCACTAAAATAATTCATGTAAATTCACCAGCACAATTAAATTTGAAATTATGCCAATGCATTAGTAGGTTGAATTGCATTTAATTTGAAATTATAACAAAGTTAGAACTTGGACACCTACAGTATCTGATTTTTATTGTTTTGTATTTATTCCACCATAGCTGATAATTAGGACAAGGAAAAATGAATAAGACTAGCTCAAAAAGGCCTGTGTGGTAAGCTATTTACTGCTGTAAGGTTTCTGGAGAAAAGTACATCGCTTGCCCTTTCTTGTCTGAATAGTTATGTGCCCATCAAATGTGCAAAGTTGGTGTGTCTAACCTGCTGTACACCAGGTAAAAGGTTTTCTTCTTATCTTAGATTTCATCACTGCCCTCTGTAACACTTCCAGATCAGTGAAGATAGTCTTAGGTTTTACTCTGGTGTAAGGTTCAGTCAGGGCCAGTGGGAAAAATGCACTGTTACCACAGCAACTGGTGTCCTGGCAGCAGTATGTAATAGTGTGTATGTGTACTTGTATTATTTGTGGTTTTGATGACAGGATTAAATTTATCAAGTTCCATTGATTTAACTTTACAGGAAGTGTTATGGTAGAGCAAGTAGGACTTGTGGTTCAAAGTAAACTTAATCTCTTGGAAGTTAATGCAAGTCAGTGAAATGATGAAAGTCTCAATGTGTGTGGGGGTGTAGATGCATGTGTGTGTGCATGTGAAGTGTGATATGTGCTGTCTGTTGGCTTTAGAGGCAGAGGCTGTCTGAGCCACGAATGGGTTGGTTGAAAAAATAGGTTGTTGCTTACAGAATAATAATAAGCTCGGTCACCTCTTTACCTGACTACTGCGGTGTCAGTGCTGAAGTCCACCTTGCACGAATGTGTACATACTCTTAAAGGAAATGGTAATTTAATTTCTTCGTATTAGTATTTCCAAGCTAAATTGAAGCTAACACACATATACATATTTTTATTATAAAATACAAATATAAATACAAATGCTTAATTGTCCACACATATGGAAATTTATCTTTGGCTTTCACCCAACAAAAGAACACAATGTGCATACACATTCTGTGTATGCACAGAATGAATTATGTATGCCATGTATAAAAGCATAATCAGGTTAATGATTTACTGCTGCAGCATGGAACATCCACATCACAAAGTATTTTGGGGAATTTTTTTTTTCTATTTTATTTTACTGTGTGGCATCTTAATATACTTAGTATACTTACTTAGTACCATGAGTGTTGGCTTTTAAGTCCTTTAAGGGCTCTGCATGGTCTAGTCAATCTGCTGAAATCAGCTCTCATTGTTGTGTGACGGAAATATCGTCCATCCCTTCTTGTCACAACCCCCTTAGCAAATTTTTTGCCCCCCTCTCTATGCAAACCTATTGTGTAATTGGTTTGAGTTTAATGATTTCGTTTATTTATGCAAAAAACAGCACCATGAGTGGCTATTCTGACTATCTGTGCAAAGTAGGATGGATCATCACATAGTACAAATAGTCAACCACAATTTTTCAATCGGAGGATTTTGAGAAGTTGTTCAAAGCTGTGAGAAAGTACATATTGAAATATTAAACTCCCCCTGCTTAGTTCTAGTTCAGTACATAGGGAAAATGTATCACTGTAGTGTTTTTTTTTTTTTTTTTTTTTTGATAATGTGGAAAAAAAATTTGATCTTCCAGCCCGGTAGTTATTATTTTATCCCCCTCCGAACTTGTGAACTCGTCATAGTCATTCCTCACTGTCATGATCAATTTTTTACTATGTTGTAAATCACACATGACGAGACACAATGATGTACACTCCAGTTGGATGGGGAGCTCAGCTTGGAGCGTCTTGTGGGCCGTGAGAGATTTGTGGAAAAACGAACATCCGAAAACCACGTGACCGTGTTGACTTTGTTCTGACAATGCTGGGCCCTCTAGGGTATTCTTTGCAGTCTTACCCTAACTTTAATACCAGAATAATTGAAGTAAACCATGTTTTTCCTGAGAAATAATACATTCAATTTGGGCATGTCATTTTGAGCCGATCTTTCAAAAAGAGATCTAGGCTGTGCTGGGTAAAAAAAGAATACATTTATATATCAGATATTTTTATGTCGGTGCAAAAGGGGGATTTGTATTCAAATTCTGCAAACTCTAATTGGCACACTTCAGTATTAATACTGAGTGTTGAACGTCATAGGGAGTTTGCCATATGAAATCAGATATGAGGTAATACGTGTTATTTGGCAGTGTTAGTTACCATGTGTGTTCTAGCATGTGTGCAGCGGATATGAGTGAAAGGATTATCAGTTGGCCCACAGAGACCATATGAGCACACCGGTTTCCCCAAACCATCCTTAAATTAAATGAAGCACAGTTAAACTCGTGAGACATTTACTTTGGTTTTTGTAGCCCAGCTACTCTGGAAAGACATTATTGATACAGTATGTTGGTGAAAGCTTATTAACCATCATACAAATATTGCATAGTAACTGAAAGAAGAGAGTTATCCTTTACACAGCTATTGTTCATATCAATCTGAGAAATAATATATTTTAGAGCATATATTGTTTCGTTAAGTGATTCTACAGTGATCTCTTAATTGGATGAGCAGCAGAGAAAGAACTGTAATGACAGCTTACCAGGTCATTGTCTAAAGACCCAAGAGTTTGCAAACGACGACTGTGTAAAGTGCAATTTTGCTGGTTACTTGTCGGCAAGTGTAGTAAACTTTTTTTTTTTTTTTTGCTTTCCACTATTTGTTTGGACATTTTGACCTTCTAGAAATATATTTAGAAAATGAATTTTGACAATCTATAATATAGAGGATCACCATAACTCATTTCAATTGAAATTCCAGTTGGCACAGTTTTGTGTGAAGATCCACACAAAACCCAGCATTTGATTGACTCGTCTTTTTTTCTTACTATCCAGAGGATAAAAATATTTTACAAACATCACTAACCATTTTTTATGTAGGTAAATTAGTTCCAGAGGGATAACAGATCATTATCATCTCTTCACTCAGTGGTTAATTGTCCATGGTTGTTCCTTTTTTTTTCTCTGAAAACATATAAATATTTAACACCATGGACCATGAAATGTTAAAATAATCCCAGTTAGGATGTATAAATCAAAAGTACTACAAGCTTTTCAGGATCATGAATGAAATTACCTTAGTCTGTTCATCTGCAGAATCTTCACTTAGCCAGAAAGGCAAAAGAGTTACAGATATGCTTTCCCATTTCCTATCCAAGGCAGTGTCTGACTTTTTTTTGCCCCCAACCTCCTCATTGCTGGCAGACCTAATTTGAGTGAGTAAAAAGTGCTAAGTCCTTAGATCTGTAGTCACAGCACTTTACCATGTGGTTTTATATTCCAAAGCCTCACTAAGGCGGCTAAATATGTCTTAAGATATAATTCCCCTTGTTAGTCTCTCATTTTCTGATGTGCTACCCACCGACTGTCTTTTTGCTTGCTCATCTTAGCTGCCTTTATTTTTTGTCCTTAGATATATACCTAAAAGTATTACTGATTTATGCCCTTGTGGCATATGCACAGAATGAATGAAACCAGTCATAACCCATGTACAGATGAGATGTGATGGAAATCTGACGGCTTGCTGTTGATGTTGGTTAATTTGTTTTTCCGTTCTTCGGGATAGCACAGTAGGTTAAGAAAAACACCAGCTGTCAACAGCTTTTATTAAATTTGCGAATTTGAATGATGATTCAATCTATCTGGCAATGATATGCCAGCTAAAATATGTTGCCAGGACAATGATGAGTTTAACTGATGGCTTCCTTGGCTTGTTCAAGCAGTATGTTTATTTGATTAACACTAACCATGATCACAATCTGGCCACACGCCCATGAGGTCCTTCAGATTGCCAAGGGTGAGCATCCATTAGTGATGGAACTTATCACTCTTTGAAAACAACATAATGTTCAGGATATGTTCACTTCAAAAGATCTGTTAAAATAATAGATTTTTGATTTTTTTTTTCTCAGAACAAGACATTTTATTCCCTTCACACAATAAAAGGGAAATGTAACAGTAGAGTAAAGGAACAAATGCACTTGAGTTGCTTGATAGAAGCAAAACTCCTCTTCTGCACTATTAAATATTACAATTAAGGCAACAGACTAATGATAAGCAAATCGGAACAACAGGTTCATAATATCACAAACTAGCTGATATACAGTGGATCCCTGTTATTTCCAGGGGTTAGGACCACCACAGACATATGTGAGTAGTTAAACTGCACAAATACCTGAGACCCCCTCTAAAAATCTTTTAATTGCCTATTTTAATAGTTCAAACACCAAATATACCTCAACATTTCTTAATATGCAGAGTGAAAGCCCTCTTAGCTCCTGCTGTAGTTCTAACATCATTGGTCTTCCTTATCTCTGCTCTTAGCGGAATAGCCAATAAGGGCCAAGGAATATAATTTGTGCTCCTGGATTGGGTGCTTTGCAAATGCCAGTCTATGGTGAGTCAAGTAACACTGCATCTACTTATTCTAGCTTCCCAAACAGCATTTTCTTTCAAACGTTTTATATATGCTCTACTGAAAAATCTGTGTATAGGTGAATCTTCCACAAGTATTTTACAGTCATGTTCCACAGAAGAATCGATTAACAGGCGAATCTGCAAATAATGGACTGTGAATAGTGGAGGAGGGCAATGTTTAATTTCATATAAATGTTCCCCGAAGCTGAATTGAGCACACAGTTAATTAATAGCAACAGGTCTACAAGTCAGGCTATTTCTTGTATTTGTTTTATTGCTACATCTCTTGCTCTGTGTGGCTGCTTCCATTGTGATAAACACCTACAGAAATCTATCCAGATTGTCATGAATGGGGGAAGTTAAAATTCTGTGCAGTCCCTCCTAAAAGCAGGCAACATGTACCCCTCCAGTAGAAGCACAATCTTCTACCAGTTAAGGGTGCAACTAAGAGATAAATAGATTCTCCATTTTTTTATTTTGCTTCTATTAACCCTGCCCTCACACCTTTCCCCACCCCTCCACACACACACACATGCACAGATGCAAACCCACAGCTTTCTTTCACCGCCCAGTTCCACTGCCGCTGTGGGCCATCCAAGCATATCCAAGCACACTTAACCAATAATTAACTCCTGCATTATTGTCTCTCCAGAATTTAAGACAGCCAGACCTAGATTGTCTGTGCTCTATTAAGATGTCTTAATGACTTTAACATATTCTGGATGAGAGAATGGGGTTGGTGTAGCTTTATGGATAGAGTCCCACACAAATCTTTCTATCAGTGTTTTGTGCCCAGTTCCCTTAAGGGCCAAGAGAGAGTGTGTTTTCCTCAAAGTTATTCCCGCTACAGATGGGAATGCCAACATGAATCTCAGTGTCTGTTACAATGGCAAGCTGTTCTTCTGTGCCTAAGTGAGAGCCAATGGCTTATCTCAATCACATAGACATGTATAAATGCCTTATCACTCTATTCACCTAGAACGCACTGTAATTTTGTAAAGCTGTATCACTTTACTAAAGGACAAGGTAAGGGATAATGCATAAAACCTTTTACTACTTACAATTTAGACAAAATTATTTATTGTGCACTTTTAGCAATTGTCTGAAGTGTTTTCTTTATTTGTTTTGGGTAGATATCCTTCTAATGCAAAACTGATGAAGGAAAACTAGAAGAACACACTTATAAGGTACAGTGTACTAACAGTAAAAAGTATACACATTTGTTGTACAATCTTAAATTTTTTTGGTACCAAAAGTGAGAAGTAAAATTCATTTCAAGCCTAATTTGCACATGTATAGTGCACATCCTGTATAATTCAAGTGCAAAACAAGTTTTTTGAGAAAACTATAAAAAATAAAACATCTTAAACGACCTGATTACGTAAGAGTTTACATCTTTAAACCAATACATCATTTAATGACCTTTTGTTAAGTTCCACGCATTTATTTATTTATCCCCCACTTAATAATATCTCTATAATATTCTTGATATTTGCTCATTCAAAATTTAGCTAGTTAAATTTCCACAGAAGCTGGAAGTAATCTTGTTGTACAAAGGTACAAGCCAGCAGAACAGCTAAAAAGACACAAACAAAAATAAACAACATTCTACATTTACAATGGCAAGCCAAATATCTGGATGGAGCGTTTTGCAAATACTGGACATTTCTCTATAACTGACAAAGATCAAAGGTCACTAGACCCACATTTCTGATGTAATAATGTGGTTTTAAATGTAACATTTTCATTAGCTGCAAACAAGAAATCATTATTATGAACATAATTAAAGCTTCAATAAATCAGTCTGCAATTAATCTATATAATGTGTTTTACTTGTGAGCTGAGTTACTGAAATACACAAACCATTCATTAATATTCTAATTCATTTAATATGAAAGTACCAGGAATGCAAACATCAGCATTGGCTTACCCTGCAAATGTGGGCCTCCTCTTCATCATTCACCATCATGTCAGCCAGGTGCCCATTCTTCTTTTCCCTAAGAGAAGTAATCAAATGTTGTTGCACACATATGCAGACCAAAAACACAGAAATATTAATGCAGATGAGCTGTACATACAAAAAGAACTATTTAAATTAACACATTCATATTCATTTATATTCACACAGGAATGTTTTTTAGTAATTGATAGACATACACAATTATATATAATTGGAATAGGATTTGCAAACTAGTGTTGGAATCGCTGGCCTGCTAAGCTCATTATCCAATCTACTTTTGAGTCCAACACTCCTAAGGCACTATGTACCTGGGAAATATGTAATACCACCCCTTTAATTTATCAAAACTTAAATTGGGCATTCTTACTTTTACTGGAATATATCAAAAACCTTGTCTTGTTTCTGTGAAAATAATAATGCGTGTCATCTGGTCACATGAACTACATTTATTATTGCACCTCCTGCCACAATTTACTATAGTAATCAATATACATAAACTATGTAAAAGTGCCATTCAAAGACTACACATATATATATACATACAAGTGTAGACATAGAGTGAAGATGGGAAGTATAGTCCATTTGATGAGTAGAGCGATTTAAAGAAGTTGTATTGGTCTGAATCATTTACTATTTCACACATCAATTTTTCTGTAAGAGGCAATTATCTTATGGCAGATACAGCACAAAGTCTTGACCAACTCAGCAACAGACAGTGACTGCTAGTAATCCTTTTTCCAACTTTTTAAATTGTCTTTTTCAAGCACAGTTATACAGTACTATATAACACAGAATGCAATGCTTAAGGGGTTTTATTACAGAAAAACTCATTGCCTTTTCCACTGAGTGCCTTTTTATGTTATGCATAAGTATTAGGACTGTCGCATCATGAAATCTCCAAGGAGGGCTGAATAGTTATTCACCGAGTGTCGGATGTGTGTTGGAATAGTGGAGCAGATGACACTCCAGATGGCAGAGAAAGAGGTACGGTTGGTGAGGGATTGATTTGGTAAACCGGCCCACTAGGCTCTGGCCACCACACCAACACAGCCTGTGACCAAGATCCTTAGGGAGGAAAATCTCATCGAGTGCTTTGTGTACTCTTGGTTGTTTCTGGCAACAAGGTTTTGTGTCTGAGTATGTAAGTACCTGACTAAGATAGGGTGTTAATAATATTAATACCACAATAATTTCACGATCAACCATTTGTCATGAAAGTGCATATCCACATTGTTCCTCTTTTTTTGAGGAAGTGACCCATCCTCATGGAAACAAGCCCACAAACCCCTTCAGTGACTTTTTGTTATAATTCACCTGCGATTTCTCCTCAACCTTCACAGTTATCAAAGCTTATATTGCTTCTTCCCCGTTGTCTAGGGCAAAGTTATTTGTCACAATTTGTTTTAGACGCTAAGCTTTCTTTTCCTCTGTGGATGTGCTGTCTAGACTGTGTGCAGCTGCCTTTGCACATTGTTCTGGATATCGTTTTAGTATGTGAAAAAAGCACACACTGTACAGCCAGCCTGAAGTGTGCAGCTGAACTTTATGTTCAGTTATACACTGTAATGACCTCATAATGCTTTCTTTTAGATATTCCCATTATTGTGCCAGCATATGTTTTTGTACAGTGTTACGACCCCCCCTGTAGTCTAGGGGTAACATAAAGATGTGTCCAGAGAAAGGTGGAAAGTGAAATGATTTATTACAAAAAGATGTTTCTACAGAACCAAAACACAATTCAATTTAACTCAATTAACACAAAACAGAGGTCTATCAAACTGAAGAAGGTTAAGTGCAAATTAAAGTTACAAAATATCCCAAACAAGTCTGAAATAAACTTAAATAATCCAAAAGGGAAAATAAAATGAGAACACACAAAGGGAGCACCAAGCCTCCCAAACACTAGCTTCTAGCTCGTGGTAAAACAGGCTAGGAGCAGAGACAAAATGCTTAACTGCACAAACAAGAACAAAGTGGTTTCAAACTGCCTAAACAATTGTAAACACCAAAGGAGGGGGGGACAGCTTAACAAAACCTCTTCCTACTAGCTGTCCCCACTGGAGGAATGTTTCCGGGAGCCTTTTATAGGGAGCAGGTGAGGCCCATTAACGTCCTGATTGGCTTGTCCATCCTCTGCTGGTCCAATGGAGTAGCTGCTCTCCTGCAGCCCTCAGGCAGCCAATCAGACAGGTGTGCTCCCACAGCTGAAACTGCATAACAAAATGAGCCTGCACAGCCTCAAGAGGCCAGGGGCTGTAACAACAGTGTTGAGAAAAAAAATCACAATTTTGATAGCAGATGCTATCCTGCACTTTCTAAGATCTGCCAAAGTTATCTTAGTTGTGAAATTTATATAAAAGGAAGCTTATTGTTTCCGGAAAGCTTTGAAAGTAAAAACAAAAATAACTCACTTCTGGAGAATTATAGATATGATATGACAACAAAGCCTCAATTCAAGACTAGACTCATATGTAACATGTTCTGATGATGGTTTTAAAACTATCATCAGATCTTTGAGGAGTGTCAGAGGAAATGTAAAGAGATTAACCCTTTATTAATTGGCATAGTTTGAGAAAGCACCAATAAGGTCCCCTAGAAACTAAAATCAAGAAATTTCCAAAGACTGCTAAAGCACTGAAAGCTTTTTTTCTGGAAAAAAAACAAACAAACAAAAAAACCCCCTGCAAATTATTGATAACAAAGTTGTTAATGTTCTCTGGGTCAAAGCATTTACTCCAATTCACCCATCAACCGGAACATTTAATGTTTTATTTGTTTTTGATGTAACAGAATATTTGATTGTCTGGGCGCTTGGTTTATCTAAACTGAGTTAGAAATTACCAGAAAACAAGACAGCTGTTGGATTCTCATTATGATTATTGTCTATTTACGATTAATCCCCAACAGTGAGTCTTATTGTGTGTTGCTGAATGGCTCAATAAGACCATGATCCTTGAGATGCTGCACTTTTTGTTTGACATGCTCTGATTTCTTTCTGTGTCTGCATTTGCTAGCTCTGATAATACAGTAAAGCTTGTATGTGTCTGCATGAATCAGTGTGTGTGTGTTATCAATGTCATTGGGTGCACAACCCTACAGAGCACAGTAGCTATGTTGATTAGAGCTTTATATTTCTGTTACACTCCATAATTTTTTTAGAACAACCTATTTCCTGGCTGTGTTTTTATATTACTATTTCTATGACATTACACCTCACACCTTGTCCTATCAAAGCGGATTTAAGGCCATTTCATTATTTTCCTAAATACACATTCAACTAGCACACTTTTTATTAAATTAGATAAAATAAAATAAACTGTAGGTAATTTGAGGTCTAATTTCTGTTTACATGCCAGCTAGTGCTACCACTGAATTTTTTCACCTCTTATTACTTTTTTCTCTCTAGTTTAAGTTTAGTTATTAATTCTATACTTTCAAAATTAGCTATTTTTTTTCCATGTCAAGTGTGTTTCAAATTATAAGATATTTTGAACAACATTAAATATTTATGAAAAGCTAAATAAATATTTTGTATTTTCTGATATTTAAATAGACAAACATAAAAAAATAAATATCTATGCGTCACATTGCTTTAATTTGAGTGAAAAGCAGCACATGCACAGTTTGTGTTATAAAATGACTATGCTTCATTTATCTGCACTTTACTAGACTGCAGATGATTGCCTGCAACTTCATGCCCTTTATTCCAACTTCTTCTCTCAGAGCTTGCCACCATCACTTAGCATACCAATAATAAGATACGTAAATGAGGGAGTAAACTATTAAGATTTCTATTTCTGCCTTGCGAAGTCAGACAGAGGCTCACAGACATCCACATTGTTAAGAGCTGTCAATAAAAATGCACAGTCACATACACTGAAGGCACCCCATGTCTCCTTTTGGTTGTTTACCTGAATTTTTAACCTTTCATTTCTCCCCAAAGTCTTAACTTAACCATGGCTGTTTTGTGATTGATAGAGCTTTTGGGTTTAACTTCTAAATGCCATAGCTTTTCACAGACACAATAGGGAGCTAATATTTCTGCTAGAGTTAATCATTACAGGGATTGTGGATTGTTGGCTCTCATTAGAGAGTGTTGCTAATGAGTCATGGTGTTAGTTTTATTCATACTTAAAGGAAGGAAAGCATGACTGATATCAGCATGACAAACAGCTTGACTGATAACTTTGCAAGGTTTTTATTTTACTTTTGCTTTTCAAAAACTTTCCACATAAACATCTCAGTATTTTTTTGTAAAAGTGCTTTTTTTACCTGAGATAAGACTATCTCCTATAAGAGACTAATTGCTTTTGAATTGAAGTAATAAAATAAAATAATAAAAAGACATTTATTTGCTTATTCCACCTAAACATTTTAGGTAAAAATGAGACAGGAACTTTGTACTAAAAAGGTGTACTTTAGACTGGCCAGCCTGAAATGCCACAAAACAAAAGATAAACGTAGATGTCCAGTATTTGAATAAAATCATTCTGGACTACAGATTCTTGTATGAGACATCTCAGCCCACATCCCAAGTCACTGGTCCTTCAAGAGTAAAATGACATAGCGAATCGCTTAATAGTAACTGAGAAAATAACCCTAAAATGTGACAATTCTTGAATAGGCCTTAAACATCAGTAGAAAGACACGACAGTTACATATGTGGAGATGCCACACTGCAAACCTAACACGGGCTGAACAGTTTGGGGCCAAAGTAGTTTTCAGGAAATGCCAACATATGGCTGTAAAGTACAGAAATCATGTGCTGGCAGTGGTTGCTGCAAAAGGTGCTACTCAAAAAACACTAAATTAGGAGTACCATTTTCATTTTTTACATTTGTGTCAAATAGAGAATAAAAAAAAATAAACAAAAAAAAAACTCTTCCTTCTTTCAATTTCAGAGAGCTGTTTTTGTACCAATAAATTTGTCTCTGTGTGTATTATGTAAATACATTACATTATGTATATACAGTTGTGTGAGCCAAGTAGAACAAGTACAATATACTCTGGCCTACTCAGATATGCACTCCACAAAAGCCGTGGTGCGTCTGCTGATAGTATATTGGCACATTGGGCACCAGGAACATAGCATAGCAGCAGACTCTTTTTTTATTTGTACTTGGCAAGAAGGAGCCTCAGTGGATCCAACTTGTTTTCTAGGACTCGCAATTACTTGATAAGTTGACCTTTATGGGAAAAAGTACAGACTATGTTTTGGGAACACAGTCGGTACTTGTCAAAGAATTGTCTACGTGAATACTAGTGTTTTTATATCAGAACACTGTCCAAAGCTCTCTGAGCGGACTCACTGGGACATTTGCAAAATGCAAAAGAAAACTTGGATATGATCAGAACAGACCACAGCCCAAACCCCAGCCTTAGTTCCATGTCCTACTCTCAGGATGGCCAGGTGGATAAATCATAATGCGAAATATTTTGAAATATTCATTTGTCATTGAAAAATAAACTTAAAAAATATATGCATATATATATATATATATATATATAAGTTTTATTATAAATATAAAGGGTAAATGCTGTCTGTCAGGAGATGAATTCAAATATTGTTTGTCAAAATTGAATATTTGATAATGATGTTGAAAGATTGTTGATATTCACAGAGTCGAAAGGACTCTGCTTTTACCATTTCAGCTTCCTTTTGATCTAAATACCAATGAGCATTTTGCTATACATGAATTTGTCATTATTATTTTGCAACCTCAATGCCAGATAAAGATAGCAAATATCTGTCTTAGCTCTGAAAACTTTGAAATATCACTCCCCAGGTTATTTTTATATATATATATATATATATATATATATATATA